>JAVSBS010018685.1:0-34664 GCA_033124195.1 Coracias cyanogaster | reverse complement strand
GCATGAACTGACCTCTTTTCCCCTCTCCCAGACTGAAATAGCAAATGGCTCTAAACTTAAGTTCCTATAAAATCCCTCTAGGTTCTGACCTCACCCTCCCAGCTCTGCAGTCACTGAAAAGACAAATGATAAATGTATAAATCAAAAGAACAAAAAGTAGAGCGGTAAACTGACTACAGCACGTAAAATTATAGTATTGTCCATAAGCTGAAATGTACCCAGGGCTTGTAGCTATGAAGTAACAGGTTTTCCCATTTGTTTTAAAAATTCTTATCAGTACCGTGCAATTTCCTCACGCCAGCAGTTGCAGGCTGGTTATGAATGAGAAGTCGGAGGTGAAGGTAACAGGCCCTGACATTCACACATTTCTGCTCAGTGAGCTACAACATAAAACGTGGGTATAAATGAATGAATATAAAAATATTTCCCTCATGTAGTATTACTCCATTTAGCCTGTGTTCCACTCAGACAGTTCCTTGTGGAATTATTCAAATTTGGGATATTTTGAACAGGCAATCAGAATATAAACTACAGAAACAGTCCCCGGTGAAATTTCAGAATTAACACATTCCTTTTTTTCACCAAAGCTCCTGTGACAATGACTGTAGAAAGTTTTACATATTGCAAGACTACCAGTATTTAATCTGAAAGTGATGCTTTAGATCATGCTCAGGTTTAGAATTTCTGCATGTTGCCCAATAAACAAGACTTTACTTCTTGTACACCATACCACTATTCCTTCTTCAGGATAGAAAGGCAACCAGACTTTTACTCTCTAGAGATACCAACACATTTTCCAGCACAATCAACTCCAAATACATCACCTATTAACCCTCTCCAGTATCATCTCTATTATTTTCTTGGGGAAAAAGAAACAAGCCATCTACACTGCAATGAATCAGATTGTTACACGCCATCTACTTCTAGATAGATGTTTTCTGTAACTTTCTTCCTCGTTATTAAAATCCTACTTATTACTATTATTCCCACTACTAAATTTGTAGAGAAGAAAGCAATAGTGTGTCCATAGGACCAAATTTCTTAAGGCGCATATTCATTAACAGTAATGTCAATAATTAGATCAACCACACCCAAGTTTGCAGAAATTCCATCCTGCGAGAGAGTCAATGTTAATTTTGTGGCAGATAAAATCTTCCCGTCCGAATGCCTGAGCTGCGACACAAGTCAAAACTTTTGTCATGAACACAGAACTAAGAAACAGCTTTTTCTTAATGTAGTATTGTACATTTTTCTCTTGCATATACCCTGATTGGATTCATAAACCGGCCAAGGGAAAAAGACTAGCAAACAGGTAAAACTGGATACAAGATTTCCATTTCCTGGTTACCACCAAAGCAGTTGCAAACTGTGTTTGACAGCACAGAGCTCCCAGGACATCTGCAGGGGCAGGGAGGTTTGTGAAGGGGAATCACAGACTGGTTTGGGTGGGAAGGACCTTCCAAGCTCATTTAATTCCAACCCCCCTGCACTGAGATGTGCAGCTAGAGCAGGTTGCTCAGAGCCCCGGCCAACCTCCCCTGCAATGGTGCCAGGGATGGGGCAGCCACCACCTCTCTGGGCAGCCTGCACCAGGCTCTCACCACCCTCCAACAATTTCTTCCTTCTCTCTACTCTAAATCTCCCTCTGCTAGTTTAAAGCCATCACCCCTTGTCCTGTTGCAACAGGAAGAAGTGGTGGCCGCACCGGATGAGAAACAGCAGCGCAGGCAGCACAAGCCCTTTCCACCAGCAAGAAGAATCAGTGCTCTGACTACCCTCCTTTTCCCTCCGGCATCCAAGCCCGTCAGGCTTCCCTGCCAAGCTCCTGTCACCCGCTGGCAGCCACACTAAGAACAGTCTATTCTCAGTATTATTAGAATAAGCTAGTTTTAGTTGTAGTAATGTGACTCTGGCTGTATTGCTATAAGCATACACAAATTACAGAAATCAATTACTATTTGGAAAACAAGCTGGGTTCTATTTACTACTGGAAGAACACTTCATGACACCAAGCAATTCCAGAACACAGAAGCTGGGCTAAAAAAAAATATATATATAAACCCAAGAAACTCTGACATCTACGTAGAGCCCTCTGAGTTCACTGTGTAGGTATCTCACACCCTGAACTACCAGCTGCAACAGAAGAATCCTTCGAAGCAGCTTTAGGATGCGATGAGAAATGGAACACTTCATTAAAAGACATTCATTTACAGAAGTCTGGAGCTATGAAAAGATAAAAAGATGAGATCATTAAAACTGCACTTTGGATGTAGCTGCAGCAACTCACATCCCTGAGTCCTTCAAGTTTTGATATGATAGTTTTTGGTAAAGTGACCTCACTGGAAGAAACTTGTGATCCACCTAGAACTGAATCGTGCAGACCAGCTGAAGAAGCTGTTTCCTTTCAGATCATGTTTTATTTTGCCAGCTTTCAGGAATATTGTCTTACCATTTTCCTCACATTTTTCTGAGGAACTTTTTAGTTGACTTCAAATCCAACATTTTCCACTTATTTTTCCCAAATTAGAAGTATTACTATGTGATCAGTCACTTTATCAACATACAGCATAACACACACGTTGCTCTAAGATGTTTATGTGCATGCACTTTGCCAATAGAAAACAGAAAAATCAAGCAACTTACCCAAAACTCTTTCCCCACAACTAGAGAATTCCTACCTCATGACAGGAGAAGAGCCGAACTCCTTCCATCTGATGGAAGACTGGGTAGTGGGTGTTATCAATGGTGTCACGGCGGTAGACATCTCCCACGGCCAGAAAGGCATCCAGGCCAGAGTGTATCAAGTCCCACTGGTGAGCTGATGTATGTGCTCTGAGCATGTGATCACGATTCAAGTAATAGTTATCCTCTTTCCTTCTGCTGGCGTGGTTTTGTGGGATAAGCAAGCTATCAAAATTCTGCTGGACTGTAACCACTGGAGAGAGGTTGTCGTAGACGGAGAAAACCGGAGTCCCACGGCGCCCCGTATATTGTTTGTAGAAGTGGTCCTTCACCTGCTCCTTGATGAGCCACAACGGGTGATGCTTTTTGTTGTGCAAGTTCTTGCCCACCTTGGAAAGAATCTTCTCTGTGACATTGCTGTAGTCGTCTTGAGGATAAGCTCCACCAAGCAGCTCCACGGTATTTGAGCAGGGTGTGCTGGCAGCCAAATCCGAGGGTACAGACTTGGATGAAGAATGCCTTGAATAGCTGGGAATTCCTTTCACCTTTACTTTCGGTGATAAAGGTGTTTTAGAATACTTAGCCACTCTCATGAACTTCCAGAGCATTGCCATTGCAAACTCCTTTGTGATCTGGAGAAAGAAAAAAAGAAAGAAAAAAACTTGAGTTAGGAACTGCACTCTTGCTGCAGGAATTGCTAGTGTCTCAGGCATAAAGTGAAATCCAAATGTCTGCTTGATTAATATGACAAGGTTCTCATTATAAACCACTATTTTGACTGCAGAGGAGGGAAAACACCCTTGTGATCAAACTTCAGCAGGGTTTCTTACTCAATTATCATCAGTACTAATGCCTCCAGCCCTAGTCTTAACCCCATTCCAGATACTGCTCCTCTTCACAGCTGAATAGACATCAGGCCTTCTTTGAAACAGTACTTTTCCATCTGGTTAAAATATGAGACAAACTGTACAGGACTGATGAGAAACTCAAACTTAACGCCCTTCAGCAGTCAGGGTCTCACTTATAATAAAACCTGAAGCATTAACTTCTTGTTGCATCGCCTAACCCCACCAGCAGAAGCTCTGGAAGGTGTTCCACATCAGCCAGACGCCCGCAGCAAGTCCAAGTCTATCATTGCTAATTCTTACTCAATGCCAAACCAAACCGGTTTAACCTTTCAAACCACTGTGAAAACACAGATGGCCAGACCACAAGATGTATATTTATACCTTAACAGCATCTTAGGGTGACATACAAGTATTGCACATGACTCGCATTAGAGGCTGCACATGGTCAGAACCACTGTTGACCTTCTGGGGCAAGCACAAACCCTCTTTTCCACATGCTCCCAGAAGGGCCCTTTTCACAGCCGGGTGGGGAGACTTGCCAAGTACCAGGAAGGTGAATGAAGTGATGAGATCTGAAAGCTGCCCGAACCAAACAACCACTTCCTATCTTCACACATCCACCTTGTTTACAAGTGGGCTTTGTGCTGCCCGGGTCCACAGCTATGTCCCTCTGTAGCGTTCAAAAGAATAATTCCAAAAAACAAAGAGTTTTGAGGATCATGAGCCCTTCAGTCACTCCAAACGCATCAGGCCATTCCAAGGCAATATCACCTGAAAAATGTACAGTTGAGCTTTACAAATATTAGTATTGGTTCCAGTAAAACAATTAAGCATTGCAATTTGCTTCTTACAGAATGGGAACACAGTGGCACTGGAAGTTAAGTGACTGGGGAAAGGCATCTGCTCCAAACTAACTGGTTTGTATTTCTCTAGAATCAAAAAAATCCAGGGCCACAGGTTTCCTGGGTGAAAGAATTTACTATGAAGGTCTCCTTAAAGAAACAGAGTAAGAAAGGACGTAAGCAATGAAGAGACCAGTCTTCCAGGGCTAGCTTTCCATCTTCACGTGATGATTACAGTATCTGGCTAGCTCTCCGCAGGAACATAACAGAAACAAGTGTAAAACAAGAACATATGAGCTAAGATTATTTTTCACACTCTTAAGATCCAAAAATATATATGCAAATAGAACAGATGCATTTGGGAATACATAGTCCCCAAAAAACAGATCTCTAAAAGACAACGGGTATGTTCATGTTTGGCTTCCTTTCTTCTGGTTTACTCGCCCATGTTCTCTACAGGTCTACTTTCTGAAGTAACTGTATCACAATAAATAAAAATAAAGGCCAGTTGAGTGGCCAGAAATTAAATTTGGCAGGGCAGCTTAAGACTACTAAACACTTGGTTTAATCCTCTCTCTGATCAAATACCTTAAAACAGAGCAGCTGGAGCTTTTATCTAGTCTTAAAACTTAAGGACTGCATTTTAAACATTTTTTTTTAAAGTTTGCAAAACTATTTCACCAAATTCATTCTCAGTCATTTCTCAAGGTTCTTCCGTAAATGGCATTACACACACCAGAAACCCGTCTGACATGGACTAAATAGCCTTACATTTTGAAAAGAGGCTCCATTTTCCCCAAACATACGTTCTCCTTCATGAAAAGCAAGTTCTAATTTTCAAACAGCTGCTTGGAATGCCCAGTTCTCATCAAATAATGAATTCAGCTTCCCTTAAGTAAATATCACCATCTGCCCATACATTTAGTTTTTTTAAAAAAGTGATTCAAAACATACATAACTGTAACATATGAAAAACTCTCGTGACTATCGTGAGCCTCATGACGTTTGCTGCTTTCCTAAATACCATTCCTCTGAGAATCAGGCAACCACGTGAGAAGTTTAAACTTCCACATAAACAGTTCATCTCATGATACAACCTCATGGCAAAAATAAATTAGAACATGAACCATAAGCAAGGGATAGGGAGAGGGGAAGGGACTTTAAGACTCGCAATTTAAGGGAGACTAATGTATCACAGAATCACAGGGGCTGGAAGGGACCTTGAAAGATCATCAAGTCCAACCCCCCTGCCAGAGCAGAATCACCTAGACTAGGTCACACAGGAACATATCCAGGCAGGTCTTGAATGTCTCCAGAGAAGGAGACTCCACAACCTCTCTGGTCTCACCTGATGATTCTTCAGTGTTCGTAATGAGCAACGCTGCTCTTAGTTTCTGATAGTTCAGAAGCTCAAGTGGTATCTACTCTTCACAGGCTTGTTCATCTGTAGGTTTTCCTCCTGTTCATGTATCAGAGTCTTCACCCTACCATTGTGCTTGCACCTTAAGTAGTTCCATTGCTATCTGCACTATTACTTTCACCTAAAGCAAAATCAACTGTGACCAGTAAGAAAAACACGTTACAGTTCTCCAGTGGTAGCCAATGAGTTACCCAAGTACTGCAAACAACAGCCAAGCAGGAAAAGAGCCACTGAGATGGTGTCACACAAGAGCACCAAGAAGTCCTTCAAGACTCTTCTGCTGCCCCCTCCCACCTAGGCTTGTGTATGCGACTTCCAGGATCATTACAGAAAAATAGCATTGGGCTTAGTCCAACTCAACTGGGGATAAATTACAGCTGGGGAGAGGAGCCAGAGAAGGAAGGAAAAAGCCATGTTTACACTCATTACGCTGTACATGAAATCTTCAAGTTAAAGAAGCGTTTATCAGGGTGGAGAGCAACACTGGAAAAATCAAGAAAACTCTTTTCCTTTCTGCTACCAATAAATAACTGATGGTAAAGATACACTGATTACTTACGTTCACTGGTAATAGACTTGTTTCTATTAAATATTTATCTAAAGGTCTGAAATAGCACAGTTTATAGTTATTTGCTTCCTTCATTTCCACCACGCTTATTATCTGGCAGCAAAGTGAAACTGCTTTCTGCGCACGCTGACAGAACCTGCATCCCCCAGCAAAGGCTGCCAGCCAGCTAACCACCGCAGCAAGCCAGGCAGCAGCTGGAGGTCCTGGAGCCAAAAACAAACATGGAAATGGGAAACAAACACTGAACAACCACCACCACCGGTATCCACAATCCAAAGGCGGCAAAGTGCTCCACCAGTGTTCCCAGTGGCTTTGACTCACAGCTGGGAGCTGATGTAGGGTTTTAGGAGGAGGCTGTTCCCCCAGCAGCTCCCAGCGTGGCTTCTCAAAGCACTGCAGGTGCACATGCAAGCAGCAGGTCCACCATCATACTGCGGCCTTTCAGTACTTAAAAGGGTGCTATAAGATGGGGACATTTTTTAGCAAGGCCTGTTGTGACAGGACAAGGCGTGATGGTTCTCACCTAAAAGAGGTAGATTTAGACTAGAAGAGGAAAAAATATTTGGTGTTGAGGGTGGTGAGACCCTGGAACAGATTACTCAGAGAGATGGCAGAAGTTTCCATCTCTGGAAACATTCAAGCTCAGGTTGGACTGGGCTCTGAGCAACCTGTTCTAGTTGCAGGTGTCCTGCTCACTGCAGAGGGCTGGAGTAGATGACCTTGAAAGGTCTCTTCTAACATAAACCATTCTATGACTATGACCTCCTATTACACAGGTCCTTAACCTTGAGGTTGCCACTTCCACATTTCCAGGTACCTCAGCAGCTCCTCTGAAGCTCCATGGACCTGTCCCTACATCTCAATCTCCATATTGAGATATCCAACACAACTGCAGGAACTCAGATCTTTGATAGGGATGATATGATATGCTATGTTTTGCAATACATTTGAAACCATACCTGCACATGGGTATGAGCTTTTGAGCAGTTCAAGGAAGACCAGAGGACAGCAGGTGGCACTTGTGCTACCCAAGGATGAAGGCATCAGAACAACAGACACATGCTGTGGATAGACCCAGCACAGATGTGACCTCACTTGCTACTGTCAATCCTCTACCACCGAGCCTATGGAAGTTTCAGTTGATAGGCAAGGTTCCTTCACCCCTTCAGAAGCCCAACCATCCCATGCAGCAGCACAGCAGACATCACATAGGCGCAAGAACATGTAGTGAGGAGCTCAACAGGGAAGCTGCAGACAGAATATAAAACAAAACCATGATTTCAGAGCATACACAGAAGGCAGCTTGATGCAATAAGCAATCATACTGCTGTGCTGCTCGGGCATGTCCTTTCAGGTCTAGATCCAGGTGGCCACGTCACAGCACGGCGAGGATTAAGATGTTACCACAGCCGCAGTGGTATTTGTCACAAGGCCACTCTCCTCCACTGAGGTTTAGGTTCCTCTCTGTGAGCCGAGGGCATCCTCACTCTTGCTGACCACTTTTGTGTGTGCTCTGTGCCTTCTGCTGCTTACGGCTGCAGAAACACAGATGGGCTACTGCATACAGAAACCCAAGTACATGACGGGTTTGGAACCAAACTTCTACAAAGATGAGAGTCTGTCTCCTATCCAGGAATAGCTAATTAATGCAAGACTCTGCAGTGCCGTGGAAAACGTTAGAAAAGTTGGGCTGCCA
This sequence comes from Coracias cyanogaster, assembly GCA_033124195.1. Taxonomy (NCBI): domain Eukaryota; kingdom Metazoa; phylum Chordata; class Aves; order Coraciiformes; family Coraciidae; genus Coracias; species Coracias cyanogaster. Next base: position 26,608 of record JAVSBS010018685.1, on the reverse strand, counting down.
CCATTTTGTGATGTGACAGCTTTTACCTACTGTATGTGTGGGGAGGGGAGTTCAACCAACATAGCATATGTTAAAACAAAAATCATAAACATATGCCAGGCTGCTAAAATTGGACATTCACCAGTCTGCTTAGCAATTTAGCTAAGCATTGAGTTTGAGTTTTGAAAACGATGTAGGCATACAGCAGCAAATACCATTGTATTGCCACGACCCTATCTACAGCGCACAGGACGTCACAGAAGTTATTTTGCATGCAATGCTGATGAGCTCGGGTTTTTTTCCAAGCTCATTTTAAAATGCAGATCATAGAATCATAGAATGTATTGGGTTGGAAGGGACCTCCAAAGGTCATCTAGTCCAAATATCTACCGTTGCACAGCAGGACAGACTTCTATTGAGCGTGCTGAATTTCTGTTATGCACACAGACTTCTGAACAGCCTTACAGACAGCTTCGAATGGATCCATTTTAGAACCTGACCTTCCAAGGGCAGAACATTTTCAGATGTCCCTCATGAAGGGAACAAAATACCGCATGCAGCACAGAACACCAGGCAACATAACACAGCCTTCGAGTACTTGGCTTATTTTCATGTACTTCAAGTTCATCTAGTTAATAATCCATCAGCAAGTTCCAAGAAACATACAGAATAACTTATTCTTTTGCTATTTTTCTTAACTGAAGCAAAAATGTGTCATAAGCTGGCTTGCTGTCTGCTCTCTAATAACAATACATTAATCATGATGCCGCCTTCGGCAACATTTTGAGGCTTGCAATATTGAGAGAGAAAATTAAAATCTTTTCTGGAATAAGGCATGACCATGTTTTTGCTCAGTGTTACATGTAAGACCTTCTTAAGTATTAAACGTATTACCAACCATGCACCTTCTTCACTGATGCAGAATTGTTGAATAGAGGCCGGTATTTCATGCCCTCTCCTACATACATAAGCACCTGAGGGCAAGGCAGAAAAAAAACCATCTTCCACACCAGATTGAACTCATCAGCCACTGACTACCTCGAACCTTCATCTGCAAAATATTTAACATGCCCAAACAGCCAATTTTGAGACATCTCGTATGTCACAGTGAAAAATTAAACTTGAGAAACAAACCCAGCTCACTCGGTACTAAGAAAAAGACTTAGATGGGTGATGCCAGAGAAGGTGGCTAACATGAATCACTCGGTTCATCCCCAAACGAGGAGAAGTCCTCAGCTTTACCTGCTATCTCCCAGTAGTACTCTGATTCCCACCATCTCCTTCCATTCTTGAGGGCAACTGGGGAAATCCATGACTCACCACAGATCTCCAGATGTCCTCCTTGGTAATACCCTAGACATCATGCTGTAGTTTAAAAGAATAATCTAAATATTAATGTGAAATGATAAATATTTTAAACCAGGGGGTTCTTTAATGGTTTTAATGTGCATTTAATCAACATTTAGATCAAACTAGCCTTTCTTATGTTTCAACCCTAAGTGGTAGTGGTGGGCATAGGAAGTTTTGTGACGTGACATTTCTCTGTCACATCAAGCTCTCAAGAGATCAGTTCCACGTATCTGCTGCCATCTTGAGTCAAATATCACTGGAGAGCCACAGCTCGACCTAGCTGTGATGTGAACTCGATCTCAACTCAGGCTAACTCAGCCGCAGCATCGTGCTTTGGTCTGTCTCCATTATAGCAGTAATTAAAGTCTGAGCTGACAGAGCCTGTACCAGGACTACGTACATTTCAACAGCCAATCAAAAAAGACAGACAGAGAAATTTCTCTATGGATTTTACTTCAGAATCAATAAGTCTCAAAGGCTTCAGCGTGGATAAAGAAGAAAAAACGTAGATGTTTGCAGCAGAGGCTCCATTGCATTCCAGCACCTCCCAATTAGAAAACGTCTGATCCCGCATGTACAAAGAAGTCATCTCCAGTCTGAGCTGCACCCTCTTCATTTATCTGTCACGGGGCCTGACAAAGCGTTTAAGGAAAAGATTAGAAGGCTCCTAAGGAAGGAAGTACATTTCCCTGCCTGGGGCATACCACTTCTCTGTGGTTGGAAGGACCAGGGCTGAAATATTAATGACTAAGCCATTTGTCAAGAAAATTATGCAAGAAACTTTGGCAGCCACACAAAGAGGCTCGCAATAAGATACTGAGGTAGGGCAGTACAAACCAAGCATTAAAAGAGAACAAGAGAGAAAATAAAATTTAAAAAATCACTTTCCTTGTCCATGCTCATAAGCTTTAGAAGAAAATAAATGAATGGGAATATTTAAAGATAGAAATTGAAACTCAGAATCAGTAGTAACAGGTACTACCTTCTAAAAGGGACTGAGGTCCCTTCTAAGGTCTAGATTCCAAGTTTTCAAGTCTTGATTCCTCCAATTACTTCTAGTGACATTAGTTGCAAATGTGAGCTAAAAGGTGCTGCTGTGACAGAAGCCATTTAATTATTGAAAACTCATACAGACAAGTAAAAAAAATTCCACAAACGCCAGATATACAAATATGAAAAATATTGAGGTTTCCTCATAAATCATAATGAAGAAAAAGACAAAACTGTAACCGCTGTCAAATCAGATGTTAAAATCTATACTCCCTAAAAAGACCTAAAATGTAAATCAGTTCCAGGAGTTCCCAAGTATTATTTCTCCATAAGGGGAATGTGCATAAGAAAGAGACTAGGAAAAGATTCAGCCTCTGCTTTCCTACCATTTATGCCAACATCATATTTATTCATAAATTTAAATATCATTTTAAAGTATTATATATTCTAGTATACCATAGTTTTATATAGTACTTTATATAATAAAATTGAAGGCTTAGTTTCTAAAGAAACATCACTAATTTTTAGCATAAGCAAATTGGAAAAGCATGCAAAGCACCATCCTACATTAAAAAGGTGAGCCATTTAAAACTTATTTAAATAACCGGCCCTATTGGCAAATAAAGCAAATTGAGGTATGTTGATTTACCAGCACATCACCATAGTCCCCTTGCTCAGTGTTAAACATGTCCAACAGTGTAATCCATGGGTTCCATCACCAGTATCACCAGTTGGACACCCTGCCCCAGAGCAGTGTTACACAGCAGCACTCCCTCCTACCCAGCCTGTCTCTGCAGAGGACCTCAAAGTGCTTTTCAGCCATTAACCAATTAAGCTCTACAACATACCCACAGGCAAAATATTGCATTATTTATACCCATTAGTGCGGCAGCTCCCAATTCAAAGGTGCTGTACTCCAACATCTTCGCTTTCACTTCTTTTTTCTACCCAAATTCTTCTGCCTATATTTCCATTTTTTCTTCCCGATCAGAATTTTTTTTGTTGCTGTTTGCCAGAATCAACTACATAAGACCTGAGATGGTCACAATGAGTTAACTTTACGGTAAAAGGCATAGCTACAATCCCCCATCCTTCAACACTCAGAAAGTAATAAATTTTGGCTATAATGAACAGCCACAAAAGGTGAGGGAGGGCGGTCAGGTCTCTCTCAAAGGAAACCATAACCAGCATCTACACAACATCAAACTGGGACAGCCACAGACCAAAAAAAAAAAAAAAAAAAAAAAAAAGTGTACTAACATTCTTGGAGCTCCAAGGACTGCTGCCCTGAGCTATTAAATAAAAATAGTTTAGACTTGTTTTATTCTCTAAACATGCCAGTTAATTTCAAAGTTAATTTCCCCAAGTATACGCTATCATGTAACCAATATAGTGATTTTTCTATTAACTTATTTATTATTAGTTATTACCACCTTAGCAGGTTTCAAAAAATTATTTTCATGCTGCTACCCTACGTATACTCAAAAAACCAAAAGAATTAGATTAAATCTGTCCAGCTTGCTATCTAATGGAACAAAATTTGGCCGAGCATGGCACACTACCTCATTTTCTAGACGTTACAATATGAATATTGGACTTTACTTTTGAGGCTGAGTAGATAAAATCATATTTATTGTCTGGCAAACCTGATTTATCTACACATCTACTGAATGCCCAAATATGAACTAACAATTTATCCAGAAACACGTACGCCAACCTGCAAAGATTTATACGTGTAATTGTAAACATCCACCTTGAGGAGGTATAAAATAAACCTGCATGTGGTAGTTTTGTGTTTGTAAAGTACAATTTAAACATTTCCAGTCATCTGTGTATGACAATATTCAAGCATTTGGACAGTGCCCGCAGACACAGGTGTAAGGGTTGTCAAGCACCGGAGCAGGCTGTGCAGGGAGGTGGTTGAATCACTATCCCTGGCAACATTTAAAGGACATGAAGATGTTGGGCTTGGGGACAGGCTTCAGTCACGGACGCAGCAGAGCTGGGTTAGTGGTTGGACCTGATATTAAAGGTCTTTTCCAACCAGAGTGATCCTGCGATTCTGCATTCCTACCCCCAGCCACACTGAGGGGGCTGCTCAGCTGGACGACGCTGCAGGATCCTGCTCTGCTCTTACCTTACACAACATCAGAGCCCAAACATTTCTAAGACTGTTTTGGGGTCTGTTCTCAGCTAAGCCAGACTGACCCCCATACACCGCTTAAAAAAAGATTTACTCACGTGAAGATACAATCATTATTTCAGTGAATAACACATGAGATGGAAATCATTATTTAAATTACCAGATGCTTTATCTCTCAGCCTAAATTATTTGGCTTTTTTTGTTATTTGGTTGTTGTTTGAGGTGAGGGGGTGTTACTGTTTGCTTTTTTTAATAATGGTTATTTTTGTCACTCCTCCATAAAGAGCTGCATGCCACTTGCTGCCTTTGACATTTATTTAGACATGGTAGAACAGCCGTTGGAAAAAAATTTCCACAAAAGCCATCAGGTAACTAAGGATCAAAAGTCTCACAACAAAATTTTTTGAACTCTTAAAGTCACTATCCTGGACCTTTATGGCATTTAATTTTCTGCCATCCCAATACACGGATTGGTACCTGGGCTGAAAACTCTGCTTTTCCAATTCTTCTGTCATCTGCTGAGAAGCAGAGCAGAATAATTAGATTGACTCAAGCAGCTGCTGATTGCTTTCAGTGTGTACTTCATTCCCCAGCACCACAGAGACGAGTCTCGCTAAATAAGGATCAATAGACTAGACAGGAATGTTTAGATTTTCTTCAACAGAGCTGAAGAGCAATGCCACAAAAACTGAGCTTTGTTTTAAGGCAAGTTATTTAGAAAAAAAAGTTAAGCGAGTTTACTGCATAAAGTTCACAAAAGAATGAATGAAACCAAAGTATGTCTTCTCAATCCTCATTTACTTCTTCCTATCGAGCTACCAAGACACTCAGCTCAAAGGAAAATAAAGCAATTAAGTCACAATGTTAACATTTTAACATAAGTTAAAGAAGAATTATATCCAGTGAAGGGGCCTTCAATCACACACTGTTGCAAAATCACGTACGGAACACCCCACTGCAATCAGCACCTCTGTTCATCATTACAGGAAAAATCAAATACGGTGTATAGGCAGAGAGGAAAAATAAAAAATAATTAAAAACGACAACCTCTTGCTTCCAGGCTGATGCTATTTAATTAAGACAGAAGCAGGGGAACTGTAGTTTCCTGCACTATCATTGCTAGCATAGATCTGGCATGGGCATTCAGTTGTCTTTGCACTACATGAATTTAAAAGAACTGTAAAGCACTCAATAAGACTTTTCTCCTTCAAGTCTTCAAGTCAGCATCTCACAACAAAGTAGCAAACTAGGGAAAGCTCTTTTTCCATCTCCTCATTTCTCTGTCAAAAGACATTTGATACCATGTGGAACGGGTAAAGCTCAATGTCTCATCTCAACTCTCAGCTCTTAACCTGATGTAATTTTTGTTACACTTTTTCTAAGCTCTCTGTAAATTGAGAAATAAAAGACAGAAAGATCTCCTGGTATGCCCAAAGATGACATATACACACAGTTTAGGCTGGAATTCACCACTCTGCAGAAGGTCAGCACTGGACTCGGTGCCAGGTAAGCCTTATAAAGAGAACTATAAAGCCACGTACAGTTCTGATGCCCAAACCCTTCACTGGATCAATCTCACACAGTGGGAATTTGCCACTTAAGGCCTGAACTCAAACCTGTTCCAGAGCTTTAGAACGTGGCCTCCTGATGTATCAGGTACACTCAAAAATATTTTGTGTAAATAACGTTACAGCTTCACACGAATGTCCCGCATTCAACTGTTCAATCATCACCATGTTCATCTCCATCCTAATGGCAGCTACATTTTGTTCCATTTAATTTTCACGAGCATCAAACTTAGGACAGTCAGTACATCTGTCACACTAACTTCTACCATCTCCCTCAAAAATCACAAGTTTATTATTAGCAAACTGTGGGCAATTAGTGTAATTATCAGCAGACTTGGATTCATCTTAATTGGTGTTTGTTTCAGCTCCACAGGCAAACAAGACACCACCAGCAAAACACGCCAGTAAGAATATTGATTATTTTACTTCTAGGTACAGTCATGCTGCTCTGCTTATCCCTCTCTCTCCGCAAAAATTAGACTGAATTCTCCTTATTTTCCAGTATGCCACGTAACGATGTACAATTTAGCTCATGACATTTCCTTCTATAGATACAAATGGAGAATTACAAAAGTATATTCCATAATGACACAAAATACACGCCAGTAAAGGCGGCAAGATGTAAGTTCTGAACACAGAAGACTATTCTTGGGTATCTGAAAGGATACGTTCACATTTGTCTCTTCTCCAGCAACTGTGATCTGCACTATTACAAGAATCCAGGCATTAGAGGAGTCCAACACAAGCAGATACGGGCATGACTAGCAAAGCTTCTAACCCAACCACAGAATAACCCAACCTGGTCATCCAACTACCAACAAAATGGGCAAACGAGGAGCTCCACCTTTTTCCTATTGTGCCACAAGATCATTTCTCAGTAATAAAGTTCTACTTTATACATAGGAATATCTACTCCTATTCCTTAGGCACCATCAGATCACTGAAAATTTCAACTTTTCTTCTATCCCACTGAGAAACGGTGGGGAAGAGCCAGCACAGATCAGCAACCAGGATGTTCCTCACCCCCTTTTATACTTTTGAGCTTGCATTAGCAAAGAACAGGCAGGTGAGTCCCTCACACAGCCTTCACCAGAAGCAGCTATTTCCTACAGGAGACTACTAGTGAGTCAAGGCAACATTTGTTGATTACATGACCCCCTCAAAAGTGTTACTACCTTGCTACCAAAACCAAAAAGGTGTACTGAGTGGGATTTCACAAGGATCTGAACTTGGTCTAGTTTCAGGGAGTGTTTTCATTAGCAACCTACGTAGCTGAACACAGGACACGCTTACATCTGCCAGCCATCAAGAGCCGACGCTGCAGGTATGCTGGGTAACTGGAACTCAAACTTCTTCTGTCAGGCTACAGAAGTGGTCAGAAAAACCATCCAGGTGGGGCAAGCCCAAGTTTCTGTACGTTGGCAGATAGTCAGCTGCACACCTAGGGCACAGCAAGGAGCAGCGAGACGGGAGCTTCTCCAGGAGAGGATCAGGGGTTAGACTAGACCATGAGCTGAACAGAAGTTCAAATGTGGTTTTTAAAAAGAAGAAACCATCATACAGGAATATAAACAGAAGCATATACTCCAGAAAACAGGGAGCACTCAGGCCCTTCTGTTCAGCAGGAAGGAATAGAAGTAAAATTGTTGGCATAACATTTATTAAAATGTGGAGCAATTGGAAAGAGTCCAAGGATAGTAAGAGAAATTACCACAAGTCTCAGAGGAGGAACCATGTAGAAAGACTGAATATACTGGTACTATTTTGACTAGAGAAAAAAAAAAAAAAAACCAAACATTTCAAAGGCATTTCCATTATCAGATCTGAAAGAGAAGTCACACATCCTATGGAATAGCCTTGTCTCCACCATACCCTGGCTGGGACAAGCAAAACCAAAGTTACAAAAATTTGTATTGGTTATTAGAAGCCTTTCTACAGAGTGACATATTGTGAGAGGGTGGTTTTATTATTTCATGCAGATTTCTAAATAGCTGTGCTAAAAACCCCAAGTATCAAATTCCGCCTGCTTCAGGGGCCAAAGAACAGACTGGTCAGTATCTCAAGGCCTTTTCAGTTTTGGTTTGGGTTGTTGTGATTTCCACAATTATCATTATGAATTTAATGAAATGCATAATAAGAGGTTAGCCCTTAGAAATGTATCCAAATTTTTCTTTCAGGAGCAGTTTTAACGGTGCTGATGGCCATATGCCAGTGATATTGCTGAAAGCTTAGCAGGTGATGTATTTGCTTATAGGCACCATCGTATTTTATCCATCTCAGCATCTATTTAGTAAGTGCTTTAACATTCTAGAGTATGGCAGGTGCTATACAAAACACAGCATTATTTTCCATATTTTATTCCCCTCCTTGGCATTCCCACTCTCAGATTAACTGGCAAGAGTACAAATATTCACAGCAATTTTAAAAAAGAAAGTTGGAGTGCTCACTGACAGCCACACTTAGCTGTGAGCTATCAGTAAACAGAACACAGCACAACAACTTTCCTATTACAACAAAATTTCTCCTGTTTTATATAGAAGTAAACACAATGGTAGACAAACTGCAGTGGTTTTTCAGACCCCTTTTAATCATATGCTGCAATACTGGTACCTAATTTACTTAAAATACATTATGGCAGTGTTTCAGTTAGTCCCTTTGTCTTGTTCTTTGGCATAAAAAAGGCAGAAAAATCCATTTAGATTATGCTTTTCCATTCATAATTTCACCCTACTCATGTTTAAGGTTTCTAGGTGGTCTAGATACAAACTCCCACTGAAATTAATGGAAAGACACCAGAAACATCTGTGGAAATCATACTGAGCTGACAAGACACTATTTTTACTCCACTCTTCCAACTGCAGTGGTACATATTGCAATTTTAAAATTTTTTTAGTATTCCTTCACATAGGAGCTGATTTCCATCATTTATGTTCTCGATTAACTCAAATTGCTTTCCCTTTGACCGCTCTTTTTATGAAAAGGCATTGAAATTAAATATGATATTGAAGAGTCAATATTCCAACTGATAGGACTGAAACATACAGTAACCTTCTTCCCAAGTTCTCTCCTTCCCACATCCCAACCATTTTTACTTAATCCCATCTTTACTTAAAATTTCATCTTGGCTACAGTCTTGACTGCAGAGAGCTGAAGCATTAAGCACAATATGAGCCTGTACGATGCCTGTGACTGTACTACTTTGTGGGCCTGAAAATAAAATACTTCCTTCTTAAAGCAACAAGATTTTAGTCTGTGTTTTGTTGCTCCAACACCCCTAAGCAGATTCAGGAGTCCAAGGAACATATTGAACTTTGTTCACAAGGCTTTCACTTACCACATTTCCAAATCCTCTGAGATGCTCAAACTAGTTCAAATAACATTCACCCCACACAGGTATAAACAGATTAATTGTACGATGTAAATATCCTGACCATGCAGCCACACCTCATTTTTAATTTTTTTTAAATTAAAGCTTTCCTTTTCCAGAATTGTTTTGACTTTTGGAGCAGGACAGGCAACATTACATTATAAATCATGAACCTGTTCTTAAAATCTCACATTTTTCATATGGGAAAAGGTAGATTATCACCTTTCGTCCACCACAGAGCACATGTTTTTATTTCCTATACAGTCGCAAGGTAATAAATCTTAGGAGCGCTTTGTTTAGATCCTGAATTTTACTACAAGTAATTCTTACAGGCTTCTTATATGTCTATTAAAATACCTTCCTTTCTCAACTATATACAGCAATGAAATAAGAGTAGATTTACAGATGAGGGAAATGAAAACTACCTACAATAAAAGTGTAAAAACCTAAATAAACTTAGTTTCTGTAAACCATTTTTGGTGCTCTGTATATCAAACACAACGGTGAGTGTACAGCATAAAAATTTTACTGACATGATCTTAAGATTACCACACACGAGCAGCAACAGTCGTGATACTAATACTAACTCCCGTACGCAAGGAATGGTAGAACTGTTATACCCTACAACATAAGCCATCGCTATTGTGCTGACTGAAATCTGAAATGTCTTATTTCCATTATTACTCCATAAAAGCACACAGACACTTGGGGATATCTCCATGAGAATTTAACACTGCATTTAACAATGCTGGGGTGTTTGTTCACAGGTCACACCGGGTCTCAGATCTCCCTGAATTTCCAGCTGATCACCAACCACTCCCTCCCTCCCCTGCCGAGTCTGTCCTGGCATCCACTAGACCCTGCTTGATTTTTCACTCTTTCAATTAAAATAATGAACTCACTCAGCATCTCAACACTCACAGCCCTTATCTGCACTTGCTTCTTCAAATGATCTGAAATGTACTTGCATGTTCAATTCACCAAAACACAGAAATCAGATTTTTGTTAGCAGTATAAGTTAGGAACTATCTTAGAAGCCGCTTTAGCACGTGAGCTGTCAGCACTTACATTCATCATTGCATATTAACCTTTCACACACTGCGCATTCTGAGGTAGATTTATAGACTCCGTTTTGGACTATATTCCAAGCTCTGCACATACAGAGTCCTCATCTCATACAACCCACAACCAAATAGAAAAGAACAACACCAAGAAACACTTCATTGCAAGTTTTTTCATATTTTTGTTATGACAAAATCAGTAAGAGCCAAAAAAAAAAGTTTTATGCACTCAATTCTTAAATCCATCAACAAAGCAAAGTCATATACAGAACAAAGCTGGAGGACACTAAGCTTTCTGCAGTAAAACAAGCACCTGCTAAAATCTAGGAATACTTAATTATTGTAATAAACCATAGACGAGGATAATTATCTAAAACCCACAAAGGATAATATAAACACCTTCTTGCCACTTTGAAAATATGTCACCATATTCCATGCAGAAATTTTCTAGAAGATCGTAATGGGCTTCTCAGACCAAAACCATCTGCATCTTTCCTTCTCAAGATGATCTCCATTAATTATAAAGACTTCTTATCAGATCGGGATATCCAGGAACGATCGGCTCCATTCAGTAAAGACACCGCCTTTGTTTAGTCTCCTCCACTCATTTTAAATGTGGTACATTTTGGGGGAAAACTTTGTTTCTGTACTTAACTGAATTCACATTTCCATCCAACTGCAACTGTACATGTCTCAAATCAAAATTAATCGATAGCTGGTAAGTGGTGAATGTACCAAGCATTTTAGAAAATAAGAACGTATAAATCTATTAAGAAACTAGGTGTATCTGTGTTATGTTGTATAATTCCTTAAAAGTACAAAACCCAATGCTTGCTTACTTTAAGAGAAAAGACTAATGTTGTTCACCAAACACTTTGCCAGCCCATGAGAATCAAGCCTTTTCAAGGAAAACAACAACAAAGATGCACAAAAAACTTCCTTACCCCTTTAAAGAATCCATTTCTAATTATTATGTAATCATTTCAGCTGGCCTGCTGCCCTGGTCATCTGCAGACTTCTCCTTCCATGACCAGAATGAATGCTGCGGAGTTTCATACCCATGGGCAGCAGGGACCTGCGGGCTCACAAATGATTTCTCACATGCACCCAAGGCAGGACTTCACGAGTGCCTTCCCTATCAATCTCCTTGTGATGCTCTCAGGAAAACTCATTATTCTCTAAAGATGGTAGCCTGGAATCTAGTTCCCAGCCTCAACTAACCTGGGCTGGTTCCAGCTAATGAAGTAGAAGGGGGGAGAAAAAGATTAACAAGATATTACGCTAATTTTAGCATACAAACTTATTTACATCTGGTGCAAATTTAACCTGCTTCCCACTGTAAGGTGAAGATCTGATCAATATGTAAAGTTAAATTCAGTGAACAGTATTATTTTGAGTGTCTAAATTTAAAGTGTCTTTACAAAAATAACAAGCAAGTTGCATAAGAAAGAGGCAAGTGCAAGCTAAAGGTTTTCTCCAGATAAGCTTAGCCAAAAACAGAGATGGAAGAAAACACGTCATTTATTTTCAAAAAGATGGATCTGGGGAACTACAGTCAGCCTCACCTCCATCCCTGGGAAGGTGGTGGAGCAACTCATTCTACAGGAGCTGTCAGCATGGATTTATGGAGGGGAAATCACATCTGATCCACCTGTTACCCTTCCACCAGGAAATTATTGGCTTGGCAGATGAAGGAACAGTGGATGTGTTCATCTTGACTTTAGTAAGGCTTTTGACAGTCTCCCATAATGTCTTCACAAACAGTGAACGGTCTATCTCTTTTGGTTGGCACTATTTCCTCTAATGCACGGTTAATGTGAAGCCTGTGCAATATTTAATATATTCCACAGAAAACCAAGCAGCATGTCCCCACCACACCAAAATGATTAAAGAGAGAACACCATATGTTTTGTGTCCTGCAGAATGCTTTAAAATATTTTGGGATTTTCAAGAGGAAGGATGACTACTCAACTTCTGTCCTTTCAGTATTTAAAAATACTTTAGGATCTTTGTTTTCAAAGAAAACAGAGAAATAAAAAAAAAAAACCCCAAACACAAGCAATAACACACAGAGTTCCATTTTTAGATATGCTAAGCCAAAAATACTCATGCAATGGCACTCCATTTCTGGGGTTGTTTAGTTTTTCCAAACAGAGCAGCTGCAACTCCTTGCAGATGACACAGGAGCACGCTGTCATTTCTTGAAGGACCACTTTACATCTGGTGCAAATTTAACCTTCTTCCCACTGTAAGGTGAAGATCTGATCAATATGTAAAGTTAAATTCAGTGAACAATATTATTCTGAGTGTCTAAATTTAAATTTCATTCCACTTTACCAGAGAGCAGAGGTAGTAGCTCTTGGGTGTGCTATGAAAAGGAAACTGCGGAGCTGTGAAGCAGTGTCCTGCCTTTGAGAAAGAGAGAGGTGACCCAAAGAAAAGCCCAGTCTGAACTTATGTCATCTCCACCAGAGATGGGCTCCCCAGAAACGCTCTGTTGTACCCCCATGAGTCCTTCCAGAATAACAGGCTACAGTATCCATGTCATGTTTTTAAGTGAAGGATAGCAGACAATTTTACCATTCTCTTCATGACTGTATTTGATTTCCTCATCCAAGTGTTTAAATGTACACCGGCTCAAACACCACCTACATTTATGCCAACACATTGTCAAAAATAGCTTTATATATATATAATCAAAACCCCAAACCACACCCCACATCTATCCTAACTCCTGGAGTCAGCAGGAGCTCAACATGCCAGCATCCCCCACCACCATCTAGAGGGTGTTCACAGACAGTGCAGGCAGGTGGGAGTGGGAAGGGATGGAGACAACGCCATCTGAAAGGGAGAGAAAGCCTTCATTTACTCCTCAGAACTCCTGCAGCACAGAAAACATTTCTGGTTTACCTTCTTTCTAACCCACTCCATCTCCCCTATCTATTTATTACACATTTTCAATGCCCTATTTAACTCCATGTTTGTTTTTCGTATTCTTCTCCCCTACAGCATTTTGGCAATATTTTAAAAAAGTATTAATGACACAGGAGAATGGTGTAAAACTTATTTCTAGTCAACCTTTTAACCTGATTGAGGTATGCTCTGTATTCCATCTTCTGCCCTCTCAACGCAACAAACTCACACAGAGCCACAGACACTCTCCTAGGTAACGGCATCCTTCTGCTCTTTGTGAAGATCTTACTTTCTCTGGCCACAGCTTTTCACTAATTTATTGCAAAGATTTCCTAATCTTCCTTTAGCTCTAGTTTCCCACCTGTAAGTCACTGTGTGACCCAACACCAACCCAGCAAAGCATTCATACTTTTCAATGTCTTCATAATTAAACTGAAGGTCTCCTGAACTGCTGCAGCAGATGAGGGCAGAACACTCAGCACCCCAAGAACCAAAGTTCTCCTCCCATCAACTACATAAAAGATTTTTCTCCCACTTGAGGCACCTGCTCCGAATCACCCTCTGGACAAACTTCTCTCTCTCACACAATAGGCTGAACAAACTTTCAGAAACAAAATAGAAATACTAGAACAAACCCATAAGGCTGTTCTCACCCCACAACACCCACCGATTTAATCCTTCCGGTATTTTTGACCTCTAATTAACCTGTAAGAATGCCACATGCACAATCAACCAGAATATTACTTTGATACCTCTATTTTCCACTGCCATGACACTTATTCTCCACTTATCGCAGTAGCCTTTGCACAGGTCCTACTTAATTATTGTTCTTCCTTTTACTTAGGAGTCTATCAAAACCTCACAAATAACAAGCAATTTCATCCCGTTTTCTGTTCGGAAAACAGAATGATTTACCTGCTTAAATACTACCTCTAGCCCAAGAGCAGGTTAGCCTTTCCTCACCTCTAAGGCAGGAACAATATCTGTAATGCTTTAATCCTCCAGGTTAATTGAAAAATCTTACAAGCCTTTATCTACACACCATAAACTTTAATAGAAGTGTCTTCCACCATAATTCACAGGTTTAAGTAGCTATGCACATGACCCCTACACACATACTCATTACTTCAAAGAGCCTGTAAAGTTTTAGAAGGAACAAACAGTGATAACACACTGGCATAAAATGGAATAAATGTAGAGATTAAAACAAAGAAAATAAAGAAAATCAGCTGAGTTTTTGTTGTTGACACGTTTATGCTTAGGGAGGGAGGAGGATTTCTTTGTGGTATTTGAAGGGAAAAAACCCCACATTTTCCTCATCCCCGCCTATGGCAGAGCGGTTGGAACTAGATGATCTTTGAGGTCCCTTCCAGTCGAAGCCATTCTGTAATTTTTTTATTGTCATCCCTAAAAACCCAAATGGTTAGACTACAGAGGTATGTAAAAGTAGGTTTGTCTCTTCCTGGTTTTTTTAGTGTTTCAAGGAAGAAGAGGAGGGAAGCATGTGGAAGCAGAGCCGGTGGCCTGGCCCTTTGGCCAGTGAGGTGGTCTGGTCTGGTCTCCAGTATGCACATTCTGTTGGTCCCCTTCTCAGATCCAACCAGGCGATACATTTTAAACTAATCTGCAGGAAAGCTGCATATATCCAAAAGACTTGCTAAGAAAATGGAACACATTTATTGTAATGAGAATACCCAAATGAGGAGATTGCAACCTGACTATTGAGCAAGTGGGGAAAAACAGCTACTGGCCTCCCTCACAGATGCTCATGAGAGGTGAGTTAGTCCTACACTTAGCTCTAAACACAGGCCAGACAGTCTCACACGCTCACAATTAAAGGTTTTCCATTTTAGAAGCATGTTCCCCACCTCATCTCTTCAGAGAAGAAAAATTCTTGACTAAACCTTTTAAAAAAAAAAATACATTTTTATGTAGGTAAAGCTTGTGTTTTAATCACTTGTGTGACAAACTTCTGCTCTTCTGCCCTATTGTGATGAGAACGAATACACCAGAGGACAGATTCCCAATTGCTCTTCACTCTTAGTATTTCAACATTAAAAAGAGAACCACTGTATTAATAATGAAAAGGGGTAGAACAGTCCACTAAGAACAAACACAACTCAGTGTTGCAAGGACTACCTTAAGGACAGGCTGGGGAAAATAAAACTCGCAAGCTGGCTACAGAGATGGTGACAAAAAGAAGACATCCTTGAGCCCAACACCCAGCAAACATACAAAGACTTTAGATCAGTCCCCATTGGGGATCTCTTGGTGACTTTAGAATAGAGAACAACCAGAAAAAACAGAAGCCAAAAAAATCCAGCAGATGGCTCTGAATGGGGAGAACAGAGACAGGTGACTAGTCTGAGAGAAATAAAAATAAAATGGGAGCAGTGCCACAGCGTTATCGTTTTTGCTGAGCCACCTGGAGAGGTAGCAGGCTTATCAATGAATGCCAAAAATGAGTAGTGCCCATCTGCTCACCCTAATAAATATCCCTTACAAAGAAAAATACAAAAGAGTACAATTCCCTCAGCCCTATTTACATGCTTTCAGCAGACCTGCTTGTTTAAAATATTTATTTGGGTCTTACACAGCTTAATAACTACTTGCCATGAACACAATAAGGCTTTAAGATGACCCTTGGGAGTGCACAGCAAGTCAGTAGCCGTAAGAATTCGGGACGGCAGAAAGCACCAACAACTTCCTTTTAAATAAGCAAATGCTCTGTAATTATCACTGCCTTCAAAATGCCTTTAGAAAGGTATCTCCAGCCAGGAGAATGGACTGATGGCAAAACCCCAGATGAGAGCAGCAGTTCTAAATAAAAGGTTAGTACTTCTCCAGCAGCAGAAAGTATTCTTATTTAAGAAGGTAATATCTGCCTCAAAAGTAGCGTATGTTCTGTGCCATGTTGCAGTCACTACAGAAACTTTTCCTTGCACAGCAGCAGAAAAACTTCAGCATCTTGTCTGCATAATATTTAATGCTGCTTCAGTAACTCTTAAATGCCCCTGCATAAAAAAATTGAGGCTCCTTTTACTATTTTCTGACTGACACAGACCTAACTTCTAGGTTAGTTTTCATTGACAGGGATGCAACTGACACCTTAAAGAATCCCTATTTACTAAATAAAAATCGGGTGTAAACTGAAAAATACAAGCAAACCCAAGTGACGGATTTATTGCTAGTTACAAAACTGCTACATTGAGGAAGGCTTAAAAACCAACGCCCCCCATTCTAACCTGGTATTTACACAACAAATACTTAAGAGGCTCCATAGCTTTCAAACTCTTGGGCTGTAAATCAGACTCACAAGAGGGTCTGCCAATATTTTTAAAGCTCACATAGGACATAGCTACATGGAATCCCTGCATCCAGTGTCAATACCCTCAGCCAGCTCCCACCACCCTTCCTCCCTCACCCCAAACAGCATCTGAACTTCATTAATTGCCACAATAACTGTGTAGTAAGATACAACACACCCAGATTAATGAGATAGAAATCTGGTGGAGGGTAAAAGTGTTTCCAATGCCCAGATGAGGCATGGAGCCATTCTGAACCAGGACTGCGCACTGGCTTTGCCTACAAACCTGCTGCAAATTTGCCTTTTTGCAGAGAGGTTTCCTCTGGTTGCCCCTCAAACTCACAAAAAAGTATGAAGGCACCTCCCAACATGAAGCAGCACTGCTTGACACCATTAAAAAAAAAAAATAAACGACAAAAAAAAAAAGATAGCATTACTAGAGATACCTTCAACATGATCCCTGATGAAAACATACTTTATTGGACAACCAAACATTTGACATTAGAGAATCCCCTTTTTGCTCTCTGGCAAAGATGGCCTCCCAAAAGTTTGCATTTTTAACACAATGTCAAATGTAACTTATGGGGTTTTTTGATATGGTTAAAAAGTAGACATACAAAAAGATTACAATCTGCTCCCATTTTCAGCATAAAAATGTTTTAAATAAATTTTGATTTGTGTAATATAATATGATCAGATATGACGTTACAGTTAGCAAGACAACGAGGTTTAGCAGTGAAATATCTGGCTTTTAAACAAAATTCCAGCACCAGGAGAGGCAACTGTGGGTACTTCTGCACTTGCCATATCATGGATATACAAATATACTGGTTTGTGTCATTACCATCTCAGTAGGTAAGACACTACAAAAGCCAACATACCATCGTTTCCCAAGCTCCCTACTAATTAAGTCGTATGCATACAAGTTCAATTGGAGGATGATCAAAGGTAATGAAAGAAATTCCCGTTAAATTCAATGAGCTATGGATCAGTTCCAGACAGCTAGCTGCTACTCCATCCTCTCTCTTTGCTATCAAAAGCACTCCAACAGTGTGGATGTGAAGAGGACTCCGTATGAGGCTACAGATTTTGGAACTCCCCTCAGATCTGATTTCTAAGTCATTTGACACTTGACAACATTACATACAATTAATCTTTTCCATAAAACTGTATTAGAGGCTAATCCAGGTTTTGAAGGAAACAGACTACTACTATTGTTGTATCAACAGCTTTAAAATATCTCAATTATTTCTTGCACATACAGATTTAACCTCTTTATATATATTTATGTGACACATTGTTCACCCCTGCAGCAATATATTGCTGTATCTGAGCATGGAAAAGTGTCAGTCTAATGTACGGGAAATACGGCACTGAATTTATAAAGGTTCTTAAGATTAACACAAAGATAAAGTCAACTAAAGTCAAAGAAAGAATGGATGTTCAGATGAAATATCTATCTCTTTAATGACAATTGAGCTGCAATGCCACAATTGTCGAACATCTGTGAACTGCACAGGACATTTATTTGAGAATCCGATATACGTGTCACTGCTATTAGCCATTACGTAATGTCTCAATGAACCTTGTGTAGGAAATTAATAAAAAAACATTTTCTGTTCAAGAATCAAGAGCAAGTTAAATGAAAACTGAAGTTGTCAGCTTTCAACAGGAGAAACGGTGTCTATGCATAAACCTTCACGTTCCATCTATACAGGGACACAAGCATAAATGAAAAATGGTGCTTAGACAGTTTCAATAAAACTTGTGGATACAATGCTGCCTAGATGGCTACCTTACATACTTGTACACTCCAAGGCAGATTTCAAGGCACTTTCTTTGATTAAATTTACTGTTCAAATATTTTGCATGTATAACCAAAAAAGGTCTACTCTTAGCACCTTCTACTTCATATTCGGAAATCACAATAAAAACAATGGAAAGGGAGTGGTGTTACTACAACCTTCACTACCACACCTCAGGTCTCCTTGCCTGTAGCTACTGAGAAGCCCCCGAGGGCTGTGCCCCGCCACAGCAAACCTTGTGACCAAGAAGGTGGAGCAGCAGGATTTTATTCCCATGCAGAGCAAAATCATCCCTCACAAGAGTCCTGAAATCCGGAATTGGAATGTGAAATGATCTCCCAGTCTGCTCACCCCTTCTCACCCAACTCCTGTCTGAGACAGGAAAGAGGTGTCAGAAAAACGGTGACTAAAAATTCCATCTTTCTTTTGCTTTGCTTTGCCAGAGAAGATTTCTGCAGAGCCACTTGTAGGCATCCAATTACAAATTATGCTAGCAGGTTTTTCTGACTGGGTCCAGACACATAAGAAATGGTTCTCAACTCATCTCTTGAGTACAGACATAGCTGCAGGATAACAGACTATTATAAGATACGATGAGTAAAATCCAATTCCTACAAATTTACCCAGGGACTAATATCACTCTTGAAACACTTGAGAGACTTTCTTCTACTTGAAAACACTGCTGCCAGCTCGCTCTCTTTACTAAGGGCCCATTATCTCCAAAACATGTAAATGGGACCTACAAGTTGAGCTGAGAAGTAAATTCTATTTACTCCAACACCTTTTTTTAACATAATGCAAAAGCCTTTATTGCTTTGGAATGATTCCCTCTAGCTGAAGCTCTTTTCTGTTGATCAAGTGAAGTAGAAATCAGTGACCAGCTTTTTTTTTATTCTTCCATTTATGTGCTAGTCACTTAGGCTGTTGCATTCCCTTAACGGTGTTTAGAAGCAGAAGACCCCTTCATTTTTCAAAAACTATTAACCTAAAGTCTTAGTACATATTTGCAATTCCAGCCTATGTCACAGCAAACAAAAAATGTTTACAAATTCTGTCATCATTTACATTCAACCCCTAATCACGTCGGTTGCAAATACTAATAAAACAGGAAAAATAAAGTACAGGAAAAAGCAGCTGGCCTACACAGGTGCAGTATTGGCTAGCATATTGTACATTTTAAAAAACCAACCCACTACCTAAGTTTCTAAATGACACAGTTCATTCCAGCCCATTTAACCTACACAAAATGCCGGATGCAGATGAACAGCAGGATCTGCAAACACCACAGACAGCTCTGCCAATACAGTTGGTCTCACAGCAATACAAATTTCAGAAGGTAAATTAAAAAATAAAAAAATCGCACTGCTAAATATTGTCAGTTTGGTTTCCTTTACCCTGGTCTTCTTAGCAAACTTATTTACTATATATACATATTTATTTTTTAACTTCTGTGGTGTTATTTCCTTGATTCTAGGGCTAAAATTTACTACAGGTGGATGGATAATGCATTTCTTCAAAATCCCACATGGCTTTATCAAGCCTGAGAGCTGTCTCATCCATCTTCCAACACGTTGCTGGGCTGCAAGATGAAAGACTTACTTGGCTCTTTCAAGAACAAGTGCACTCGAGAAGACTCAAGAATTAACTGCTGAGCCAACCTCCGTTAACAAGCTTCACATTTTTTGCTTTTTATGCTCTACACTTACAAATGTATATGGATACTGACAGGCAGAAAACCTGGTTTGCAAATATTCTACTTAATACAAAACATTTTCTGTTACTGTAACTAAAGAAATGCATTAACGATCTGTAAAGCCTAAGGGTGAAAAAAAATTTTCATTTCCTTAAAAATATTTAACTGCAAGAATTGATACTGAATTATAGACATCACTACTGAGAAATAGTCACGAGAAATTTTATAATAAATTCCCTCAATTTAAAGTTCTGCCTATTCAAATAAATACAAGTCAAATTTTAAAATGGATTTACATAACCCTGTTTTACGTCCGTGATAGAACGGGCCTCTGGTTCTATTAAAATTTACAGCTAGGATTAACTAATATGCATTCTAATGTATCCATGCATAACCTAACTTCTAACACTACTACCTTTAGAGTGTTCAAGAGGTGCTGACATCTCCTAGAACTTGTTAGAGAACTAGTTCCAAGATATTCTGTAGCAAGCAAAGCAAGGGAGACATGACTTAAAATACAGGTTTAAATTGTGTCTCCATCCAGTCCCGTTACCCCAGGATGAAAATAGTTTTACAGGGTTACAGTAAAAAAAACAAGACCAGTACCACCAACTCTATCATTTATGCTAGAAAATAGGATATATTTGGGTCCATGGCTCACAGCACTCCAGGATAATGGGCTCTCAAGCTGCTTTGTGCTTTATTATCTTCAATGTTACCAGGTAACACCTCATAGAATGGTTCGGGTTGGAAGGGACCTTTAAAGGTCATCTAGTCCAACCCCCCTGGAGTCAGCTCCTCCAACTCTTCTATAAGGGTTGCTAATGTTTATATACTTACTCCAGATAAAGCACAGCACAAAGAACAAAAAGAAAACCTGTCTGAAAGGCCTTGAAAGCCGTATTTTAACAATGTCAAGCATCTGTGGCACCAGATACTTGAAAGCCACACCTCACCCCAGAGCGAGCGCGCAGGCAGAGCTCAGCATGTACATCTCAAACCATGAAATACAAGCAGTTTTTTAGGTAGCAAAGGCAACATGCGCTCATCTGACATTTTGAGCCCAGATACAGACATTGAGCAGGTGGAAGAAGCTATACCATTTTGGGGAAAAGAAACCAATAACATCAGAGAATCATATCTTTATTATTAATGAAGAATAAGGGGTTATTACAGCTCAAGATCACATATGACAACACAAACTTCAGTTAACGCTATGTCCATTACATACTAGGAGAATCAAAATTAAAACATAATTGTATTTTTTTTCTTTGAAACCATTTGTAGAATTGGTATTTGTAAGACCAAGTTCCACACAGGCCCAGCAGACTCTGCCAGCTGGGGTCTGTAATGAGAGCAGTCGGGGACACTGGGGACAAATTAACTCCAACGATTAGGTGAGGAAACACAACTTGGTAGAACCTGCAATATCTTTCAAACTGTGTTTATAAAAAAATAATTTATAAGCAGGGAGCCTGAGGAAAATAATAAGCATGGTGTTCCCACACACTTAGGTCAAGTCTTCATCTACCATATGTAGAATGAATATTATAGTAAGAATATAACCTACCAGAGGAAAAAAAAAGGCTGTATTGGAATACAATACATTGGAAGTGGAAGGGTGAGGGAATTAGAATCTGTGCAGGGAAGGAGAGGGACAGAAGAGAAAACAGAAAGACAAAAAGCTAGCCTTTATCAAGCAACATCTCTCTGGTTAGAGCAACTTTCTTCCGTAAAATTGATGAAGCTAGCATGCCAATTTAAAAAAAACAAGTAGCTTTTCTAAGTTTAACAAAGCTATACAGAGCTGATATTTGATTACCTATTCAATATCTGCTAATTTTACATATGCAATACCATATCTGTCCATTTTAGAATATTATAATCCCAAGGGAAGAGCTGGTATAATGCACTGTGCAATTTTTCCACCCTCAAAGTGGTTAGTATAATAGAATCAAAGTTAAAACAAGTGTTGCAAAAAGAAAAGCTATTTTAAAGTAAAAATAAGTATTAGCATATTCTTTTCAGAAATAAGGACACTCTCAGTGAAGGTCTTGAACACTGTCTTGAAAGTCAAACCAATTTTGAAATCACACACAAAAAGTCTAAAAACATCAGTAAATCTATGTGAGGATCTCAATAACTTGTTCTCTTTATCTGTTTTTCGCCATTTTAGATGTGGTACACATAACTTCACCAGGAATCGCTTCCAAAAAAAGGCAGAAGTTAATTATTAAATTAATCTGCACAAAAACAAGTGAAAGGAAACAAAGCATGTATAGCACCAGGAAACAAAAAACCAACCAAACAACAGAAAACCTCACCTTGGGCAAAACTGATCCCAGGCTACAAAGCACATGTGAAAAAGCTGATCACGGAAATTCTAGAACAGGAAAATACTTAATTCAGGACTCCAGACAGACGAATTCATAAAGCTTCCCAGAATGGTACTTCAAATTATTTGTCCTTCAGAAGATTATAGTCTTCTACCTATATCTCATTATTTTCTCTGATGTTGTATTAGGAGTAACAAAACACCTGAGTTCTACATGGAAAGCAAAGCTAGAGTTAGCATACCTGTCATTAAAATCCTCCTTCATCTTCACCAGCTGTTTTTACTATTACTTAAAAGTGTTACTACCTAAAAAGGCTGGAAGTGCTGATGCCAAATACAGACTCAGAAAGCTAAATTTATTTGTAATTACTTACCCACAAGTAGAAATAATCTTTCCTCAGCTGTGCTTCCCATTAGATTTAGTCAGCACTTTGTTTCATCTCTTCAGGGACCAGCTGAAAGAAATTTTGGTGCAGTCACTCCACAGTTAGAAGAAATTGAAACAGAAATAAAATTTTAAAATTCTGTCTAGAAGCACAAAGGCACGTGAGGAAATATTGACAATTCATCACATTTTACAACGTATTTAGAAACACGGCCCTACTGCACCACCGTGAATGCTGGCCACAGCTCTGGGGACATAACACTGAGAGTCACATCAGATGAAAGAAAAAATGTCAAGAATCATGCAGAATTAAGGTATTTAAACTCTACCGTGTCTACAGTTGGCTAATGTGGGTGTATTGTTTTCCTCATCTAAATGAGATCATTGCTCCATAGTCACCTTTCTTCTCCAGAAATACTCTCTTTAGATTTGCTTTTGCATCATATTTAAACTGTTGTTTTTTCCTCAATCAGGAGTCCAGGCTACCAGAACAAAAAAGTTATATGGATGCATGGCATCATATACAGTGAGAACACATTATAAGTGGAAAATTATATTTCCTCCCACCCTCATCACCCAGTCAGAAAACTGAACAGTCTACTTACAGTCCACTGAATCCTTGCTGCTTTACACATCCCTTGGAAACCACACTTCTGCTTAACCTTTCTTCCCCTAAAACAAACAAACAAACAAATTAGTGTCCTGCACACATTTCACTCTCTGTTTTCTTACATCAGCTCCTTACAGCAATGTGATACTTCTGCCCTCACTGATCCTTGGCTGTAAGAATCACCTCCAGGAAATAATCACAGTAGTATTTATAAGAAAGCACTTTGCCAAGTCCTTGCCTGAAAATCCACTTATGCAATAGCCCATGACTCAAGGGGAGCTAGGCCCTAGTATGCTCCGAGCAGGGCCCATATCCACAGTGCAGGGAGTAGGAGAAGAACCGAGAGGCACCCAAGGTTTTTTTATTTCTCGAGGAAGCAAATAACCACAAAAAAACCACCCCACAACACTCTTATGTGTGCACAAATCCTCAACCCTGCTGCATGGAGAAATTGCTGTGGACAGCGTGACCTTTACCACCACCACACAACCGTGAACATGCTCCTATACATATTCACACACATACACTGAAAAATAAACTCAAAAAACTTTGCTCTAGCGAGACATCTTAAATGCAATCCTGACCCTTTACTAAAAAGGTTGGCAGCACCATTTGTAACCAACCTGGCCAAGCCAGCAGAAGCAACACAGGGTAGCCACAAAAATACTCTCAGGTGCTCTTAAAGTATCTGCTGTTGTTGCGCAGCTGATTTTAGTCAGAAATCAGAGGAGCTCCAGCACCTCAGAGGGACTCCACTCCAGACAAGGCAATTTGCCTTAAGGAGGAACATCTGGGTGCTCCCACACACACCTGAAGAGCAAGTTTGCTTTATGTTTCCCTGGTTGGGTTTCCTAACACCAAAAGTTTCCCTGAAACACATTTTTTAACTTATAAGGGAAAACCTCAGAAACATGATGCTTATCACAGTGTCTCAGATACTTCCATTCCTCTAACGTTTCTAATTTTGGTTTTGATAAAGAAAATACCCAAGAAATTTGTTATATGTGGAAAACCTGTTTCCAGGAGCCTAAAATGGCTACAGCATACTTGCAAAGATAAATTTGAGGTAACTCTATATGGGTCTACGTTATTTACCCACACAAACATAGAAGTATTTTAGTTCTATGAAATAAATTGTAAATTGCATCAGGTGTGCTGGTGGCATAAATAACAATACCCAAATATAAACAAAATATAAGCTCAGTTAGCAGCAGCAATTGAAGTACTTTTGCTAGAAACATGTAGAATACGTATAAACATCTACAATACACAGAACATACTGTGGAGAAAGCAGGAAGCACACAATAAATGTAAATAAGTTATTGTTAACATTTAAAAATTAGTATTAAATACAGCTGGGGCAACATACCTGTAAGTTACAAAATCAAGTTTATCCTGGAAAAGCAAAGCTTTCTCAGGTATGTGCTGTTTCCAGCAACAGGAGGGTTAGATACAAACAATAAAAGAAGTGCTTAAGCAGAAAGCAAGCCCTGGTCTCCCAGCAAAGACAAATAAAACAGAAGAATGAGCAAATAAACAGGCTGAACTTATTTTTTTTAATGGTTTAGCTAACCTGTTTTTCTCTGCACTCTACCTAGATAGCAGGTACAGCAATTGCTGCCCTCTTCAAAGGTGATTTCAACAAGTGTTACTAAATCCACTGAAAGCTCAACATAGTTAATCACCTTCTAAAACTTGCACAAATGAGGAATTTCACAGGAGAATACGGATAAAAGCAATATAGCCACTTCTCAGGACTACAGAAAAACAAAAACGACGAACAGACTTTCCCATTGAACAGAAAAGCACAGAAAAGAAATCCTCACTAACCTCCTTCAGGACCCCCTACCGCTTCACCTAAAGGACACCTGAACAATAACCACACAGCCTAAACTAACTTAAACACCATAATTTAACCTAAAAACAGGGTACAAAGAGAGGAACAACTCACCCATCCCAGCACCTCAGCCTCTACCAGACGAAGAGCAGCCCTCCCTGCGAACTTCGAGCGGGACGATGCCATCAGCAAACACCCATCACCTGTTGCTCCTTGGCCGCCCCCGCACTAACCCCCCCTGCAGCACACCGACAGCCCGAGCGTGGGCCCGCACAGCCGCGCTCTTAGTACTGAGCAGTTTATCTGAGGGCTGGTTTGCGTTTTTTTATTGTTTAGGCCTTCCCTCCCGCTCTATCAGTGCCTGGCCCGTTCACCGACCCAGGCCTCCCCGGCGGGAAGCGGCGGTCGCGCCTCAGGGCAGGCCGAGGCTTGTGCAGCAACTCTGTGGGGAAAGCTCCGCGCCCGGAGCGGGACCCAGCGGGCCTGGGCCCTGCGCAGAGCCGAGCTCCCGCCGGGGCCGTGTCAGGCCGCGGTGCCCGGTGTTGGGGCCGTGTCAGGCCGCGGTGCCCGGTGTTGGGCCCGAGCCGCCGCCACTGCCCGCCCCGGCCCCGCCACTCACTCACCGCCCGGCCGTGCGCTCCTGCTGCCGCCGCCGCGGCTGCCCCCGCCCCTGCCTGTCCGCCCCGGAGCCGCCGCGGGCAGCGGGAGGCGGCTCCGGGCGGGGAAAGGGGCCTCGCTGCGGGAGGAGGCGCCTGGTCTCGGCAAGATGGCAGCGTCCAGCCGGGCCCAGGTGCTGCGGCTCTACCGGGCCCTGCTGAGGGAGAGCCAGCGCTTCAGCGGCTACAACTACAGGTGCGTTCCCGGGCGGCGGCGGGCTGCGGGGCGAGCAGCGAGCGGCCCCGGCACCGCTTCTCCCCGCGGAGGGAACGGGGGATGCTGTTGTGTGGGGCTGGGCGGGAGCCCTGCGAGGGGCGCGGGTCTGGCGGGCCTCGGGGAGCCCGCGGAGGAACGGGCGGTTGCCCCGGCCCTGCCCTGCGGCGGGAGCCGGAACGGGCCCGCTTGTGGCCGCCGGGGTCCGGGCAAGGCCTGTGCCTGGCCCTGGGCTGCCTCCAGAGCACCAGGTGTGGGCCCTCTCTGGTGTAGGAGGAAGGGACGGGCGGGAGATTGTCCCAGCCTGAAAAAGGCGGTCTCTGGTCTGGATGCTGCCCTTCTCCTGGCGCAGAGAGCCAGGCTGCAGCCCTGGTTGTGCTGGAGGAGGCCGGTTT
>JAVSBS010018684.1:0-21656 GCA_033124195.1 Coracias cyanogaster | reverse complement strand
CAGCTTACTGATACCTCACTAGGGAAGGGGGGAGGAGCAAGCACCGATCTCTTCTCTCTGGTGACCAATGATAGGACCCGAGGGAATGGCAGGAAGATGTGCCAGGGGAGGTTTAGGTTAGACTTTAGGAAGAGGTTCCTCACCCAGAGGGTGGTGGAACACTGGAATAGGCTCCCCAGGGAAGCAGTAATGGCACCAAACCTGTCAATATTCAAGAAGCACTTGGACAACACCCTCAGACACATGGTTTAAGGGTTGTCAAGCACGGGATCAGGCTGTCCAGGGAGGTGGTTGAATCACTATCCCTGTTGACTTTTAAAGGACATGAAGATGTGGGGCTGGGGGACATGGTCCAGTGGTGCACGCGGTAGAGTTAGGTTAGTGGTTGACTCAATGATCTTAAAGGTCTTTTCCAACCAGAGTGATTCTGTGATTCTCTCCCAGACTATTAATTTTCTAAAAATCTTAGAAACAGTCTTTGCTTTCAGGCTTTTGAGTCTTTCTGCACATTTTTATACCTTCTTGCTCTAAAGTAGGCATTTCCGTCCCCTCCAGGGCATACACTTCAAATTCTGTACTCCAGTAGGTAATGAGTGCTCCAGGACTGGAAGATCACACTCTGCAATTTCAACAACCTTGCCAGTGCTTGGAAAGCCTACAAAAAGAATGATTTGAATTCAGAGTGGGCAAGGGGTGGGCATGCAAAGCAGATTAGGAGAAAAAACTGGTGAGGTTTCTGGTTCTCACCAAGAAAGACTTGGTGAGATCTCCAAAACATTGGACATCAAGGAGGAAGAGGGAAACTGGGACTGGGAGCTGCGTAGCAAGACTGGGAATACAAGCTGGGAAGAAAGATAGAGACTGGATGAGATTTTAGTGGAGGGGACATGTCGAGAAGATATCAGATGCAGGTACTCACTGTAGTGAGAGGTGGACTGGGGAGGTGCACAGGTCTGGGAAGCAGTGCAGAGGGCTCTGAGTGAGGTGAAATAAGTAATTCAGATAATGACTGCAGCCAGTGTCAAAAGAGGGAGAACTGAGGTGGCACAGGGAACTGTAATGCTGGACCAGTGTCACTAAAGAGTTCACAACAGAATGGCTTTTGCTGTGTAGGTTTTATCCATGCAGTACAAGAGACAAAAGTGATGTTCTGAGACATAAAACCCCCAGAAGTCCTAGCTTATACTGCAAAGGATTTGAACTGCCCTTAACATCTCTGTTTTATCAGAGTTATACTGTATTACAACAATCTGAAATATAAACAGTCTGGATATAACTAGCGATGATTAATTAGTCATTTTCTCAGAAATGCCTCAGCCAAGGCACCAGCTGTACTCTTGCTAAATCCACAAAGAAATCTACACTTCATTACAAAAGCTGCATTTTCTCTAAGACTCCCTGAATTCCCTTCAGAAGTTCTAAACATCCTCTCACTTCACACTGCAAATGCAGCAGGCACAGCTGCTCTAAGGAAATTCATGAACTAACAGAGGGCTGTTCAAGAAAATGCACTTGGTGAAAGGAAGTCTGATCTGGACCGTCAGTTGGGACTGCCAAGGGCCTGAGTCAGGCCGCGTAGCTGTGAAGGTGCTCCAACACACCAGGGCTGTGCCAGGCGGTCAAAAGGGGAGTGGCAGACCCTGTAGTCTGGCAGTAAATCAGCTTCTGTGTGGTAAGATTCTGACATGAGGAGTAGCCACCTTGAGTACTGAGGAGAATTCTCTTGCTTGCAAACTGGTTGACACCTGATCCTTCAGACATAGCTTAAAGAACTCAGTATTATGGCCTGAAATATCCAAATACAGGGTATTTTCCTCAGTTTTCAGTTCATGCTTTTCAATGACATCTTCAAACAGGCAGAAAGGACAGCTGGCATCATCCACATTTCTCTCCACTCACCAATGGGTCTGTCTTTTCAGCCTCTACACATTCCTCCTCCTTCTCATCATCTCATGGCCACTATTCCCACCACAATTTTTTCAAGGTGAGGTTACACAATCAGCAATTCTTAATTTATTCCCTTACCACACAAAAGGTATAGAGTGATAAATGGACGGTCCTAGGTTAAATCCCTCATCTGATGATTAAAATTGTATTGGGACCTATCCCAGTGACCAAAACTGGATAAAACTCCACAGTTAAATAACCCCTCTGGAAAAAAATAACTTGCTAAAACATAATGGCATCAAGTGTAATTTTAGATCCCACCATGACTCTGCCTTCAGCTGCTATTTCACAAGGGAGCAGACCTTCCTCACAAGCCTTGTGTTTTAACTGCCTGCCCCATTCAGATGCCCCACATATCAAGGACAAGTCAGTCCACAGTAAGCACCTGTAGTTAGGCAAAATAAATCCACTACCAATTTCTCTCACATTTTTCCTTGTGAACTTCATGTGATTTTAAACATACATAAGTCTTGTACATTTGCAGTGCCATGCTGTATGCTGGAGGCAAAATCTGGCCTGCACATGCCAATATTAAGTCACTGTGGCCTATCTGTATTTGTAAAGAAGATAAAAACATCAGTCAGTGTGAACAGATTTTTGTATTTAAAGACACAGAGATATTTTAATTTTAAGTGGTTAAAAGTCAAGGTTCTGTGAAATACCTGCAAATTTGCAGTACTTTAAATTGGTCTTTTCATCATACAACATTAACTTTGGCTGTAAATGTGGTGGTCTGTTGGTAGATATGTCGGCCTTTTTTGCTTAGTGTGATTTATTTATTCACCCTCCAGAGTCTAATTATATCTTTGCTATTATATAATAGGTTTGAACTCTTTCCCTGTAGACATAACCTGCAAGATCTGGGGGCATAAAATTTAATCATCTTTGATAATTATATGATGGCACCCCTGAAAATTAAGTTTGGGCAGCTGCAAAACTTGTGAAATAATGAGACTTATCTATATTATAGTCCTGATGAAATCTTGTTGAGACCTTACAATACACTTTATTGACCTTCTCTGGGGTACTATAATAATACATCTTATGTCAGATCTACATCACTGTAATTGAATTTTAGAGAATTTCTGTGATGACTCAAAAATTGAATCTGCTCCCTGGTGCCTTTTCTTTCAATACAATGTAAATCCTTTTTTCATTTCCCCTTTTAATTATGAAGGTGGTGTGACTAGGGAGAAGTGTTATCAGTCTTCCTTGGGCTAGAGCCCTTTGCTTATGCCAACAGAGACCAAACAGTGACTGTTTTGTGCAGAGTGGGCTCAGGAAGTTTTCTACTATTTTACATATGGCAGGTGAGAGACTGTCACCACCACACCCTTCATTTCAGGATTCAAGCCCTAGCACTGTTCTGCAGTATCCAATTGCCTGTCCCCTGTTGGACTACACTGTGCCTTATGTACCTCATTCCATTGAGGAGACATTGATGGTCATCCTCCCTGCACAGTGGCCATCTGAGTGGGGCAGGCTCACAAGAAGATTCATCTGACTTCTACAGTGAGGGCAAGTCTCTCCTGGCATGGCTTAGCCCGGTTCCATCTCTGTGTATTAACTTTAGACATACCTGCTGCACTTGAAACGTATCAAAGGTTTTGGGACAGCTTCTAATACACTTTCAGTTTTGTCCTCTATCCGAAGGCACATCTCTACTGACTTTGAAACAGATAGTAGTGATGTTTGAACCTGGTGGCATTCTGCAAATCGTTGCTGTTGCAGCTTCCTCTCTCTTCATCCCAGGATCCATATTCGTAGATCTTGTTAATAAGAGCACAGTCGTTCCACAGTCTATTTTGTACTTGTCCGTGTCAAATCAATGTCGGTTGGCCCTGTGGATTCCTGTATGTGCTTAGATACGACCAGCTGTGAGTTTGCTCCCTGAACTCTCCTCTCTCATGAATAGTGACAGAACTGTATAATACAACCTTTAAAACTGGATCTGCTCAAAATCCTTTGCAACCATGCTTGTGTGAAACTGGAGTCCTCCTCTTTCTGTCTCTCAGAGGTTTTCCTTTCTTCTGGAACTGTTAAGACAAATAATAATACTAAAATCTGTCACTTTATGTAAATTTTCCACTTGATACAGAACCACAAGGACACTGTTGGGAGAAAAAAGGTTTTCTCAAAAAAAAAAATCCTGTCTTTGCACTCTTTTGAGCACTTGTGGTCTTCTGTGGGCTACACGTGCCTCAGCCCTCCTCTTCCTTTTTTTTATGTTAAAATGCAAAACATAGATGCATTTGTCACCCATGTTTGAGGAAAAAGATCCTATAAACCTTCTGAGAACACAAGCTATTTTTGTAGCTGAGCAAAGCATGCTTATGTCTAAGCCAGAGCGGGAAGCAGCAGCTAGCAAAGAAAACCAGAAAGGGCATGAAAAGTTTATAACAAATGCAGCAAACATAGGCCAAAAATGTACAGGGTGTGTCATTATAATTATGAACCATTTTTAAAGAAACCATATTTTCACTTCCTTCTCATCCTCAGCAGTTTGTGATATCTGTAAGTATGCTATAGATGTAGCTATTGTTAACTATAATCATATATACTGTGCCAATCGGTATGGCTTAAGTAAATATTCAGTGCTTTTGATGAAATCAGGCACTAGGAGTATCTGCTGGTTTTCCACAGTGTGGAAGGCACATTTTTTCATGTACCAGAAATGAAGTAAATACCGCATTCCATAAATACTTCAGTATTATTTATGCAGTCTTACACTGCAGCTTGCCCATAGGAGAACTGGCTTTGCCTCTGGTGCTAAATGACTGATAAAGAACTTCAAAAATCTAAATAATTGATGAAGGTTGCATAATCAATCTTCAAACTAGAAATCAAATTAAACAACTATTTGTAAACCAGTTCATTTTACTGTTGTATCACAAGTAAAGCAGTAATCATAGCTCTGTAATCTATTTCAATTTTCATGGCCTTTTTACCAAGACAAATCAAGATAATTTAATGTGTTAGGTACCAGGCTTCAGTAGTCTGGCTTCTGGTTTTGGCTGGTTTGGTTTTAATTGGTCTGTTGATACTTTAGAGAGGCTAAGGATTCTGGTGGTATAAAATATGCTTTTTATGCACTTCAAGTATGCATTTTGTTATTAACCAAATGAAATAAAGAAGAGGAGAAGAGAAGGGTCTGGGAAGACCTTATAGCAGCTTTCAAGTACTTAAGAGGGGCCTACAGGAAAGATGGGGAGGGGCTCTTTATCAGGGACTAGTGGTAGGATGAGGGGTAACAGTTTTAACTGAAAGAAGGTAGATTTAGATTAGATATTAGGAAGAAATTCTTTACTGTGAGGGTGTTGAGACACTGAAAGAGGTTTCCCAGAAAAGTTGTGCATGCGCCCTCCCTGGAAGTATTCAAGGTGAGGTTGGATGGGGCTTTGAGCTACCTGATCTAGTGGAAGGTGTCCCTGCCCATGGCAGAGGGGTTGGAACAGGATGATCTTTAAGGTCCTTTCCAACGCAAAGCATTCTTGGATTCTATAAAACAATGTTACATTTTTGAATAATGAACCAGCTTGGTAGCCCATCTAAACATTTTCTGAGGCCCCAAGGAGGAAATATCTGCTATTGCGAAGTTCATCGATGGCACACTTCGACTGCCTGGGATGCACCATGTTTCTGGGCCATGCTAGAATGCAGGACTTGGGCCCACATCACAGGCTTGGTATTTGCTTGTGATCACGTCTCAGTATCTCTTTTGAGAAGGAAATGAGGTCATTGCTTTGGGTTTTTTTTTATGATGTCAGTGCAAAAGATGGCTCTGGGAATATGCAAGTCGTGTTCTTTAATAGCATTTAATTTGGTTTTGTGGTGCTTGACTAAGATACTACCTAATAATTTATTTGTGTAAATCATTGATAGCTTGACTTTAGTAGATTCTGCACAGGATGAAAAAAATCTCTAGGATGAGACCCTGAAAGTACATTTGCTTCAGGTTAACATTTTTTTGCTTTTATAAATAGCTGTATTACCTAGATTACTGCCTTTCAGCTCTTGCCTGTGTTAAACCAGTCATAATAATGATTTTGCCTTTCATAATGATTTTTCTCCTGAGAAGGGTGTTATTAAGAGGCAGATGAAGTCCATTACAAGTCTCATTACATTTCTTGTAAAGCTAGCATTATATATCAGATATAGAGAGATAGATAGCAATATAATTTGCTAAGGGTAGCCTGACTAAGGATTTGCTGGATCTGGGCCACTCTCCAGAGAGCTGCTCTGCCTGCATGGCAGTAGCCATACACTAAGGCTGCCACTCAGAAGCCCATTCCTTCTGTGATTAGATTTTTTCTTTTACCTTGCAATTTCTGCTCTGACAATATTAATTCAAAAGGCATTAATTACAGATAATAAAGTGTAATTAGTTTGCTTCAATAAATCTACATTGTCTTCCATAAATCTACCAAATCCAAGTCTTCTGAAGACATTAGTTTTATTAAAAGAGGTCAAGGTGTTTGTTAATTTGGTCTGTATCAGCCTGTTAATACTAAAATAAGAAACTAGATAAACAAATTCTATGTTCTTCAGATGGTGTTGTGATTCTTGTCTTCTTGATGAACTCTAGGATTTTTAGAGGAACAAGAATGTATGAAAAGAAGACAAGAATCACAAGCCTGTGAGCAGGATTTTGAATAAAAAAGTACAGAAATATCCACATTCTCAAAAAAGGGATACATTTCATCAAGATTTTTATTTTTTTTTAACTTTATGAGTAACTCTCAATAATTAAGCTTTTTTATTACCTCATCCAACCATGGAAAGATTTCTTGTTAAATTAAATAATCTCCTTGTATGGATATTAATTTAGTCTCCTTCACTAAATGAAATACCCAGCTATGGAAAAATGTGGACCATAATTCGAATGGTAAAAAAATGTATTAATGTCACTAATTCTAGTTCAGGAGATACTAAAGTCATAACGGATTACTGAAAGAAATAACTTCACAGGAAAGAAGGCATTATAATTTAAATTGTGAAATATTCTTAATGTCACTAATTCTCCCTCAATTGCTTTTTGTGTAACAAGCCGTTTATCACTAGAATAATTTCAGCCAGTTGTGGTGATAAATGGGTGCTGATTTAATGGGTGGATAAAGCAAAGTTTCTAGTACTGAGTGTAAGAACAGCATTAAAACCTGTACCTATATTGCCTTTGAGCTTTGGGGAAAAATTGTGTCTTTTTTCTTCCTAAATGTTAGTTTCTTGAACATCTGTCAGTTTGAAGTCTCCTGACAAACACAGATCTCTCATGCAAACTCAGTGATTCTTTTCATCTGCAGCGTACGCTGTGTCTGCGCTTCTGGATGCTGTGTAGTTCCACTGCAGGATATATTTTTATATATAAGGCATTATCTGAACACAGAACTCTACTTAAGAGGAGATGGAACAGTTAATTATTTTCTGTTGTTTGTATCACATAAAATGTGACAGGAATTTCTCTTTTTTTCTTTCTAAAAGCCAGAGGTGGACAGGGCATTGCCATTCCCAGACTCCAGTCCATGATGGCTGCTTGTGGGTTACCTCGATCTAAAGCAGGTGTCCTTCATGAGGCTGCGGCCTCAGTAAGTGACAGACACTAAGCACATCTCTGACAGATGCATGGGCTTTTTCTCTTCTCCAAAAATAAAATTAAGGAGACCTGAACAAGCTTGTTTCCCTGAAGTTCAGCATCTGAAGGAGTCCTCTGAGTCTGAAGGGAGAGGGGCTTGTCAAGGCTCGGCTCTTAGGAGCAGTGACAGCTTTTTTGAACTACTCTGAGCTCTCAGGTTTGTTCTTCATCAAAGAGCTCTATGTCCCTCCTATCCACTTCTTGCAGCAAGAGCTGTAAAAAGCAAGGGAGAATTACTGGAGACAGAAGAGGTCTGCGATACACCAATACCTGCAAGAGGACCTGATGCTATTCTGGTGCTTCTTTGCACCATCCCTTCACTTAATATTTTCCCCTTCTGCATGTTCACTGATCACCTGTAAGGCATAGAGAGAAACTCCTTTCTATCATCTAAATGCATAATTTGTCACCAGCTGTTTACTATACATACACACACTTTGAAGTTGTGGTCCTGGTGGTCCCCACTCACTGCAGTGTGGGTTTCATCACAGCAAAGCCACATGGTGTGTGAATGAAGTTCCCTGAAGGAGATTAAATCAGATTTGTCTAAGCTGCACACATAACATGCCCCTATGTGGTCCTGGGGATCAGAGCAGCAGTTAACCCTCCTAAATTGGGTCAATGACAGATCCTCAGCAGCAATGGTTTTGCTCTACAAATCCATGTTTATTGCATTTGTTACTTATTAAGGCAGACACACTGTGTCCAGTTTATAAATTGAGAATTAAGGCAGTTTGTGATCTGAGGTCAGAAAGGTGTTATCCTGCTGGATGGTTTGGCAGAGAGGTGCAGAGTGCGTCCTTCATTCACAACACAGGCCATGGCCTACCTTGAAGCATCCATCAGACATGCTGTGAATGTGGGAAGTGAAAGTGTTCTCAATTTCTCCTAATTTTTCCTCTGCTGCATTAAAGGTATAATGATTGGTCTTTTTCTACAGGTCTCAAGCTTGTGGCAGGACATTTGTGTGCGGAGGGTGTGGGAAGACGCTCTTTGTTCAAAGCCTCTGTTGCAGTCAATGGGGACTGGACTCAACGACCCAGCAGATTTTCCTCCAGCCCTGTGTTCCTCTGCCTCCACCTGTACAAAAGAAGCGGAGAGAAGCACCCTTGGAGTCAGGGGTGTGGATCAAGAACCAATGTCAATGCAGGGTGCTGGGGTCCCAATTCATTTGGTACCCTTTTTCACAAGCTCATTCATATGGTGGTCTTCAGTTGTCCTAGAAAGCAGACACTGCTGACAAACACTGCTTTACTGGCATTGTAAGGAAGCCGGTCTTCAACCATAGGCTGTGTCCATCTTCCAAGTGCTCTGGGCATTGACAAGCATGGAGTTTTGCAATTTCCAGAGCAATTTCCATAGAGTTTGTCTGAAAGCCTGTAAAAAATATCACTCTGACTCAGTGCTGCTGGGTTGCCACCCAAGAGAAAATGCCTGTCTTCAGCCTCACTATTTTCACCAGCACCATATGATCTGCCAGAAAGAGAATTTTTTCCCAGAAAAGATACTTCTAGAATTTAACTCCTCTGACTTAAAATGATGCCCAAAGCAAGTAGCGTTTGCTGGTGTTACAAAATGGCTTTTCCCCCCACACTTTTTGAATGTGGAAAAGAAAGTCCTGTCTCCATCAACTGTAATTACTTCATTTCTCTCTTGCTTCCACAAAAGCCTTATTGCCCTGTCAAAGCACAGCTGTATTTTTGCACAATAGGACAAAACGCTTTGATGAATCTTAAGTGACAACACAATGCAGCTAGAAACTTTCTAAGGTCTTCTATAGTTACCTGACTTTGGAGAAAATGCACTAATTCATAAAAATGTTTTTTTTTTCTATTCCTTCAAAGGATAGAAATCACAGTGCATTACAGATATTCCTCACCACCTTCAGCTATGAAGGTATCAAACAGCTATAGGATGTCACCAACAGTACCCAGCCACGCTCTGAGCATCCCTGGATGTGTCCAGCTGTCTCAGGAGCCACCCATCCCATCCAGCTTGTGTGCAGCCCTGCTCAGAGCCTCCTGGCTCTGGCTCTTAAATCTCTTGGATTGGGACATGTCCAGCCTGGTAGGCTCAATTTCTCTTTACAAAACAGTCTTGCAACTTGGGAAACTGAGAAAGGACCGTTTCCAACCAGTTTCTGGTGACTGCCATCCAGAGATATTTGCACACCTTCAAGTTCCTCCCACAGGTTTTGCATCTAGCCCTAAGATGTGGGTCTGTGGTCACGTCTTTGCAAAACTGTTGTTTTTCATCCAATAGTTGCAAATTACCTGTTCTGCAGTAGGTTACTCTCCAGGCTGATTATGAACCAGCTCCTCCCATCTAGAGCATGCCATTCCCTTCATTTATTCGTGTGGTAAATAGATGTCTTAAATGCAGTGGAATGGCAGAACATGGTCCTCTTCTTTCTGTTTGCCTTTTTGTCTAATAGTACAAAACCACCCTTGTTTCCTTACTATTTCTCTAGGAAATACTGCTTTGTAAAACCTCCATCTATTTCCCTTATACTCTCCGCAGAGGTGTGGATACTATAAACTTTCTAAACTCTACCACTTCATTATTTAGCTGAGTATTTACACAGAACCCACAGAAAACAAGACCAGTCTAGGCCCTGGGAGGTGATCTAGTCCATTACTCTGTCTGAGGCAGGATGACCTGTTTTATGTCAATTCTTGCAGATATTTGTCTAACTTGTTCTTAAAGGAAAGTTTTAGCCTTCTGTGGAACTTAGTCCCCAACTTTCAGGAACAGCTAGCAGGGGTAGAACCCTGGCTGTATATAGTCCCATGGCATGCTGACAAATGTACTTATTTCCCCTTCCTTGAAGCAACCAGACCCTGAAACCCAGGTGTATGTAAGGCATCTAAGACATCACACAGCTCTGTTTCCTGATGGTTTTTGCACAGGTGGTCGTGTCATGTATTTTCCTGGGATATGTTTCTTCTGGGCTCGTAGATCCCCACTTGCACCACCCTTGGCACTGAGGCTTACTGATAAAAAACTGCTTTTGATAAAGTGGTATCTCTAACCATGTCTCTGCTGGTTTTGCTTGGGCTGTGGAAAGAGATCCCTCCTGGGCTGTGCTGTGCTCTTCTCCTCCCTGGCAGATGCTTCTCTCCTTTTGTCTGCCATTTAACAATCTTGGCAAATTTTGCTTTGAGAAGTCAAATATAAAGCTGCTTCAGTCTCTCCCTGTAATGGCAGTTTCTTTTTATGCAAGGTTTTTTTTTAAAAAAATCACTTCTCTTTTTGTACAGGGTGGTTTACCCTAAAACCCTATTGATCTCTCTTTTAGCAAGTGCCAGACAGCTCTTACAAGCCTGCAAAAGCCTTCTACTTGTTTTCTGAGGCAGAATGCAGCTCATTCTGACAAAAAAAAAATATTTGGGTGCATAGATAATGCTTCTTTCAGAAGGTCTGTTGCATTATTATCTTTACATGCCTCTTCAATAGATACTATGGAAACACATAAATAAGCGTGGAAAATGTGCTTTTCTCTCAACTGCTGGTACACCAGCCTCTTCACATGGCTCTGTAGCACTACTGAGGTGGTACCAAATCTCCTCATGGATGGTTTCTACAGAGCAGCCTGTGCATTAGTGCTTATAGCGCAGATGCTACCATGGAACATCTATGGTGAGTTATTTTCAGAGCATGCAACTGTGCAGTTGTAGATGAGGGCAGTGGTAGATTAAGGCATGCAGGTAGTCTGAAGGGGTTAAGGATGTGTTTAGGAGAGCAATGGAGAAATAAAATCAGCTGGCATAAATGTGTGTATATTGTGGGGGAAGTCTGTCCCAGAGCCAGGCAGCTGCTTCTGCCAGCACCAGGCAGGCTACCAGCTGCTTGCAGGGATATACAAGCATGCTGAATGATGGACCACTTCCTCCATAGCGAGGCATTTATTCAAGTTGCTGAGCACATGTTGCAAAGTATCCCTCTTTTTCACTGTTGTCGGAACTGGTTGTATAGGTGTCCACAGCATCTTTGGCAGGGGTATGCCTCCAGAGGAGTGTTAGACAGTGTTGCTTAACCTATTAATTTAGCCAAAGCAGATTGAACTACTGCTGGCCTTCATTCTCTTTGAATTTTCTTGGCATCTGATTCCTCTTAATACTTCTTCGCCATACAAAATAGTTAAACCTCCCTCCCTACCCAGCAAATCTATGTTTCTGTGGAAGCAGACACCAGTGCTTCCTTCAGATCTAAAGCTGCCAGCCATCTGAAATGAAAATAGACAATAGAAAGACCCAAACTGAACCCCACTTGTCACAGAAAGCCCTCCTTGGATGCACTAAACCTTGTTCTTCCTTTGCCAAGGAGGAGGTCAGTTGCTATTTAGATGTCTTTTCCCTAGATAAGTGGAGGCTGCTTTTCCACAATCCACCAAAAGGGATAGAAACTGACAGCACATGTTTGCATTTCAGACGCTTCTGACATATTGATGGTAGCATCAGCCCATGCCATTATTCAACTCTTCTCTGCAGCTGAGGCTTCATGTTCAGATGCACACTTTGGGAAAAATGCCTCGCTGGTGTACCCGGTCAACACCTCAGAGATGTATACTGATTTCTGTGTAAGCATAAACACAGTTGGAATAGCTACATGCTTGAAATGAGTCCTCTTCATCTGTGCTTCTAAACATTTGTGCCAGTAGCTCCTGAGATCTGTTTTAGCCACTGCTTCCAGCCTCCAGAATCTGCTGCAGTGGTGAAGAATGTGGTTGCCCCTTTGCATCTTCCCTTATATGCCTGGAGATCATCAGCATCTTAATATATATATAATGGGCAGTGCACTTTGAAAAGTCACAGTCTTTGATGGGAAACTGTCCTTCTCCTGTCTATTAGAGAGCTGAGGGGACACCTTTATACTCCAAGCTCTGCATTCGAGCATATTATTAACATTTGTTAGCATATTGAAGTCAAAGTAAAAGCAGGAAGCAGTAAAGCTTTATCTCTTTTCCCAGCTCATTTTGTCAGAAATATTTATAGTAGTTTGGCACATAGTGTTAATATTACAGGGCTTGGATGATCCATTTGCATAAACAGGCAGCATGAAGTGATTAAACCAGTCTCAGCCCCGAGTCCCACTGTCACAGAGGTCACATTACATTGCCTTTCCACTTCTTTGTTATGTGACTTCCTAAAAAAGCATGTGATGGTGTTACTTCTGAATAGCAACCTGACTTTTGACCAAAGTTTATAATTTTCTAGTAATATTTATTAAATGCTATTACTTGCATACCTATGGCTATAAACATCTCTATTGTGTTCTGCCTTAGCCCAGCAGAGGTGAGTTCCCAGCCAAATTTTTTTTTTTAAAAACAGTTCATGATGTGATTTTGCTGGGGGAAACAAGACCTTCTCCCAAATTTATTGCCTTCTTGCACCAGCATTTCCTCTGTATGTAGATTTTTACAACGCACAGTAGCACCGACAATATGCAAATATGGTCTGGGAAGGCAATGTTGTAGAGTCTGTAATTTTATTGATTATGTTCAGTTTTAAATTATAGGATGAAAAACCAATGTGTAATACCCTGGCTATATAATTTATGCTCTGCAAATGAGGTATAAATGCTGCTCTGCTGGGCCACATTAACGTTTTTTGCACAAGGATGAATTATTACAGAAGGAGTAAGACTGTATGAACTGGCCTTCCAATTATAAGGTATTATAATTTGGCTTCTCAGATGGGAAATAAAAAAGCAAAAATTAACATAGTAGAAAGAAACACTTTTTAAATATATAACTAGAAAGCTGAGTACACAGTGAGCATTTCTGCAAATGAAAGAAAATGTGCTTTGATTATATTCAAGACCTTTTTGTGTTTTCTTTCTGTAACTGATCTAACAAATAAGTGCTCTGATTGTAATGCTCATGAGGAAGGTAAATCCCAGAGAAGCTTATGAAGAGTGAATGCTGATTTGTGAAGGGGTACTCATACCAAAAACCCAGTACAAATGATTGCTTTTCTCTATCCAGAAAACATTAATGCCTTCATAAAAACATCACACCTAAGAAAATCACCCTGAATGCTAGGCACTGAATACCTGATTAATTGCTGTATTACAGGCAATGCATTTTTTACATATTTTCTTCAGTAAACATGATTAAACAGAAACAGAATTTTAAAGGTTTTGCTATTAGTGCCTTTGAGCATAATGCACTGATATATAAAAAACTCCCCTTAAAATGTATCCTGGATTGTTTAATGGTAAAAAAATTTAATATTTTAACCTGGGAAGTCACTTGAAGCTTGACAAAGATATCTAAATGGGTGTCAAAACAAATGTAAAGTTATAAAACTAGGCACAGGGCATATGAACAGCAGTGGAAGATTTCATCATCCATTTTGCTGATTCCTACAAATCTTAGGATCTTGCAGTTGTGTTTCCTGTAGCAGTATTTCCTAATGTAATTTCTCTATATAAAGGTGGATGTGCGTCCCTCCTATTTACTGAGGACAGAGGTGATATGGAGCTGCCACCACAAAGCACCTCCTCCTCAGACAGCTCTCCATAATGGAAGAAACTCCAAAACTTCATTTCAGGATTACCTTGGCTCCTTGCCCTCTGCAAAACATGTAGGCAGCATTTAACTACTTAGCTGAGGGTGATTTGAAACCCCTAGTTTGCACAGGGTTTAAGTGCAAATTAGGGGGTAGCTACTGATCCACAGAGACTTGCATTGCATTGGTATCTAGTAGGGAAAACACCTTCTTCTTTCATGTTATTGAGATGGTTCAAGTCAGCTGAATAAACTATTTCCCCAAGAGAAACTCTGGTGTTTCACCATGTGATTCATTTCCTCTGCTATTTTGATAGAGCTGATGGCTTTTATAACCTCATTTACAAAGGCAGGCAGATACCACAACTTTCAGTTGACCTCAGCAAGAGCTACTAAGTGTTCAGCTTTTTTAAAAAAATCAGGTAATTAGAGCACAGTGTGAGGACAGTTTATGTCTTGCCACCAAATTTTGCATGCAAAGGGAGGTGTCAAGCTGGGTTATCATATTAGGCTGTGTTCTCATATTCATTATTTCTGAGTAGATCGTTTGCCGCTTTGCTTTAAAGAGCCAATCAGCCTGTTAAATTTTGTATGCATCCAGAGAAGCTGGTAATTAGCAAAATATAAGTAAATATGTCATCTTCTACCAAAGCTGCATTTAGAAAAAGTATTACTTCAGAAACCTTGGCAAAGTGTAAAGGGGATTTTTCTTTCTTTCTTTCTTTCTTTCTTTCTTCCTTTCTTTCCTTCTTTCCCTCTTTCCTTCTTTCTTTCTTTCTTTCTTCCTTTCTTTCCTTCTTTCTTTCTCTCTTTCTTTCTTTCTTCCTTTCTTTCCTTCTTTCTTTCTCTCTTTCTTTCTTTCTTCCTTTCTTCCTTTCTTTCT
The DNA here is from genome assembly GCA_033124195.1 of Coracias cyanogaster. NCBI lineage: Eukaryota > Metazoa > Chordata > Aves > Coraciiformes > Coraciidae > Coracias > Coracias cyanogaster. Next base: position 6,686 of record JAVSBS010018684.1, on the reverse strand, counting down.
TTTTTTCTTCCTTTCTTCCTTTCTCTCTCTCTCTTTCTTTCTTTCTCTTTCTCTTTCTCTCTCTTTCTTTCTCTCTTTTTCTCTCTTTCTCTCTTCCTTCTTTCTTTTATCTCTTTCTCTCTTTATCCATTCCTTCCTTTCCTTCCTTCTTTCTTTCCTTCCTTCCTTCCTTCCTTCCTTCCTTCCTTCCCTCCTTCCTTCCTTCCTTCCTCCCTCCCTTCCTCCCTTCCTCCCTTTCTCCCTTCCTCCCTTCCTCCCTTCCTCCCTTCCTCCCTTCCTTCCCCTCCTCCCTTCCTTCTTTCCTCCTAGTTCCACCTAGTGTTCTCATGTGGTATGGCTTTCCTTAGCTGCTTTCAATGTTAAATAATTCCTAAGTCATGTCCAGAGTGCTAGGTACTTACAGGCCTCCCCTCAGACAAGTTTTCACTGAATACTTCAAACTGATTCTTTCAGCTCACACTGCTAGAACATATGAGTTACTCTGCCAAAATGCCTAACATAGGGAACAAGATCTATAAGATGAGCATGAAGAGGATCAGGACACAAGGTTCCCCAGAAATGCAAATCATGATGTGAAGTGGAAACATTGCAGCATTTCTTGAATCAGGTATTTCCAAGCTGATGGACGACAGGATACCATTTATGCTATTTTCTTTTATCTTGCATGCTGCATTAAATAAGAAGACAGCAATTCTTTATATAGTGAATTTTGTCTTTTCCACCTTTCTAGTATTTGCCTGTTGAAAACATAGTGTTCATGTTCTGGTACTGTTATTATCAGGCACTTAGAGAATATAAGTACTACAGTTTTTCTAGAGATGAGTCATTTCTGAATTTTACAGATAAATATATACAGAAGAAGGATAAAAAGCACAGGAAGAAGCTAAATACCATGTTTCCTATTCCTCTTTGCAGGCACTGGGGAAGCAATTATGCCAAAAGACAGAAAGAGCTATAGCTGCAGTGAGTGAAATTTTGAAAGCTCTCCTGTAGGGCATATTTCTCTATGTGCCTTTGGAGACCTGACTGGCTCCTCTTCTTCCTCCATGTGCTATTAAACTTGAGAAACCACAAAACTGGATTTGGTCATATCAAGTCAGTCATTGGAGCGGGGAGAAGAAACTATTAAGCCATGCCTACTGTCCTTCCAATAAATAAGTGGTGTACAAATCCTTTTAGTCCTGGATTGGAGGCTGGCTGATACTCATTCTAGAAATCAAGTCCTCACAAGATGCCAAAATGCTGCCTACAAATGAAACATGAAAGGATCTCTTCCTATGTAACAGACTAGGCTATAATCTTGGCAAGTGTGCCCCTATTAGAGCAGAACTTACCTCTTTATTTATTATTCATGAATACATTATAGTGCCTTCAGTAATACATTCTGCAGCAGGTAATCTAGCATGGGAAAACAAAAAAATGCATAAGTCTAATTATGAGAGATATTGTAAAGATCCTGTAGCAGCGTATTTCCTTAGCTCTGGCAAAGTACTGCATTATGGATTAAAACAACACAAACATATTACGGTTTGTATAGCGTTTCAATTTTATTGGATGTATGTTGCTAAGAAACAAAATTGAAACATCTCTTTTGAACCTGAAGCCTCTTGGGAGTGTGGTATTGCATATGTAGTAAATGTTTTTCACTTTAGGAAGGATTAAATGGTAGTCCAGGAGAAGCAGGGAGGGTTCATTAGTATTGCATGTTTTCCAATCTACTGCCAATGAACCCAACTATTACAGTAGTAAAAGCTATGTAAGGAGCTTCAGCTTGTCCTGGGATGAAGTGCTGACAGCTGCTTGTTTGAATATTAATAAAGTCTATTGAGTTATTCCCTGCCTGTGTTGTCTGCAGCTTGAAACTGCAAAGACTTCTCTACGTATTTTGTCTTTATGTTTCTAAGTACATGCTTGTCTGCGGAGATGGTACCCATTTTGTTCCTAGAGATGGTGTGCCTCATTATTGAGAAAATTGTAACCTTGTGCTCCATTAAACATTTATTTTGGCAGCATTGTTGGTTGCTGTTTCCCCTCTTCAATTTAAAGAAGTCAATGCTGATTGAAAGAACACATGTTCTCTCTTACATATGGTAATTAATCTTCATTCTTCCAAATTTTTACAAATAAAAGTCAAAGTTATTCCTGAAATGCATCCAAAAAAAAGAGAACTTAATTCTCCTTTAAAAAAGAGTTAAGTAAAAATCATGATACAGAAATAAAGATGATAGTGCAGCAGCAGTTTCTGCTGGCTGGGTGTGCTGCTTAAAATTTGAGGAAAACATTGATAACACAACGGTTCAAGTCCTGCTGGGAAGGCCTGGAGTTTTCCCTTGCAGAGGTGAGAACCAGCCACCCGGGCATCACTGCTGCCCTGGAGACACAAACACGACTGCTGTGCCTATACAGGACTGGGAAGATATGCACAAGATGGGCCTTCAGAAAAAAACAGGGCTCCAGACAAATCAGTTTTCTTAGCTGGCTGCTGTAAGTTGCATAATTGAGTAACCCTGTCTAAAACTGGAAATATTAACCATCCCCAGCCAAACACAGTGCAGTCAAATCTGAGACACACAGGGCAAACAAATCCAAGAAAGTGGGCACCACTGAAAAGAGACTGGCCCCATCCTGTTGACCCCTGCCCCTTAGATAACACTGAGAAGATCCCAAAAAATCACATCTCCAGTCAAAGGAGTAGACAGAATATCCCTTCATAAAACTTGTCCATTTTGCAGAAGTATTGCCATGGTCTGAAATAGCTGGGTTTTTTTGTTTTTTTGTCTTCGTTTTGTTTGCTCGCTATACCAGATTGTTTAGGCCCAACAAAAGGAAGAAAAGACAGAGCTGACAAGTCTCCCCCTTCCCTCTGCTTAGCATTAATATCATTTACTTCAGAAGTTCAAGAATGCCTTAAATTTTTGAATCTAAATGTAAATAAAGCAAGTAATGTTAGCATAACTGAAAGATCATTAAAACATATAGAGAAAATGCAACAGTAAAAATGGACTGCTGTGTATTCCACTGCAAGTTTAATTACGTTGACTCATCCTAAAACAATAAATGCTTACCATTCTTATAAAGCTTTTGCAGTTTGGAAAGAATGTCAGAGCTACTTGTTATTTAGTAGGCAAATGTTCCCTAGCTGTGCAAACCGAATAGTTATTGTGCTGTAGACCCTTACAAGCAGAGCAAACAAGCAAGCAAGGATTGAGAATAATTTCTATATAATTGAATCGCATTTAGTAGAAGACTGGAAATGAGTTAGCCATTTTCAAAAGCAGCATGCAAATATATGAAGGCAAAGCTGAAGGTGTAACATCCACATACTGTCCTCAAAAAAGGCCTTCAAAACCAGCATAGATACAGACACACAGGCAGTCTCTCCTGTTCTGAACTGAATAGCTAGAAAGATCATGCAGGGAAAAGAACGGGGAAGTACGACAGGCTTTTGTATTATTATTTTTAATTGAGACACTGAGCAATATTTGATACCTTATTAGAACTTCAGAACAACTACAACTGAAGTCTTGGAATGCTTCAATATCACTCCACTCTTCTGCAATAGTATTTTGCCTTTTTTAGTTTATTTTTGTCTCCAGGTAATCTTCGAAGTTAATGCAGCAAGAAGGATTTGTGTCATCCACCATGGGAGTGAAGTCACTGCACAACCCGAAACAGGAGTTGCTTATCAGCTATCTCCTCAAACACACTTGTCAAGGGACGTGCAGCAAAATGTGCAGCTCTGTCCCTGGGTGTAAAAGAACACCTTCTGCTTAAGAACTATGTTAATCACATTACTTAATTAGTTCACAAATAATCGCTTCACACTTACAATCTGAAGCTCGATGCTTTGGCAGCGGAGACAAGGAAATTAATAAAGTCCACATTTCTTTAAAGTAAGCCAAACCCTGTTACATCTTCTGTATCTCTTTCTATTCCTTTCTGTGTGTTTTATCTCAGGCTTCTGAGCGTTTCATCTTTTCCCTGTTTCCAAACTTAATAATCGCAGTGTTTAATTTCTTAATATTTAATGTAGTATGTCCCATGGTCTCTCTGGTAAGAAGAGAAAGTATGTATGATTTTTTTTTTTTCTTTCATTTCCTCCAGGCCTGGCCTAACTGTCATTTAGGCCCAGGCACAGAGAAGCACACAAACACATTCTAAACTTTCAAGCGTGAAAATGCTTCTTTTGACATCAAAGGCTCTTCAAACACTCAGGAGGTGTTTTTTCTAGTGGGAGCCTAACTCACAAGTCTCTCCCACCTTTTCACATAAATGTGCTTTTACTTGTCTCTAGTCCTTTGTGTGATTTCTGTACAAATCTTTCTCTCTTTTCCCTCTTTTAATTCTTGTCTCCCTTCCTTTTTCTCACCTCTTTTTCTTCTCCTGTCCCCTTTTCGCTGTCCTTCTCTGGTTCCCCATTTCCTCCATCCTCCTTGGTGTCCCTCAGCAACTCCTTTCCTCACATGCAGTCCTCTGGGGTGGTTTGAGAGTTCTCTCACCTCCTCCCCCTTGCAGAGATCTGCCATAGCTTTGGTTCTGCTTCTCCATGATGGCAACCAGCTCATGGAGGGGTGCTCTACAGGTGGATTACAGCAGACTTTCATTTTAAGTGTGACGGTGATTTCTTTTATTGGATAATAAATATTTTGCACATCTGCACCTTTTTATAGCTGCCCCAGTGTCAAGGGACCCTCTCATCATCTTTGGATGCTGCTTCTCCAGAGTGTTTTTCCTGGTTTGGGGATGTGTAACTGGGCAGGAGACCTGGTGACAGGTTGGTTTAGCTGCAAGCTCTAGAACGACCTGAAGCAAGGATGGATGAAAAGCACCCTTCTAGTCATTGGAGGTACTCTAGTGTGTAACAGAGCACTTTTGGCTTTTATGTTTTGACAGTGACATTTAAATTTTCACCACTGAAGGGAGAAATCTGAGGTGCTGAAATGATTATGCATTTCATGACAGATTTCCCAGTACCTCCTTGCTGAAGCAACGCCTTTTATCCTAAAAGGTTCCTCACTGCTCCTCTTTCTTAAATTAACAATTTTACTCTAGAGAAAGCCAAGGTACTTCACATTTCTTCAGGCATCAGTATTATTTACAGTTTAAAACTGTTGAGTTTAGAATTTCTTTCTGCAAGGACACAGGTTACATTGCTGGGCATTACTCAGCAACAAACAACGATCTGAGCTCTGCAGCGGGAGCTTTTCTTTAGCTTTCATTTACTTCCCGTCTTCTAGAGTAACCCAAGAGTAGCAAGAGGGTTGTGGCTTTTTGCACACTGAAATTTAGTAACTTTTACCATACAGTGTCTAGATTACCCATATCTTGGGCCACCTTCACCACCCCTGGAGTTCTGGAGGTGTTCAAAAAAACGTGTAGATGAGGCACTTCAGGACATGGTCTAGTGGTCACAGTAGTGTTGCGTTGATGGTTGGTCTTGATGATCTTAGAGGTCTTTTCCAACCTTAACGATTCTATGATTTTATGATGTTGCTATATACATCAGAAGTTAACTGGAGAGTCATAAAGCTGACAGAAAGATTTCGTGCAACCCTCGTGACACAACTTTCACAAAAAGTCAGTGTTAAAGGTGTCACCTGAGAGAGGAATAGGAAGGCCTCTGCAAGGGCTTGAATCGCAATCCCAAAACAAAAGTACCTTGTTACAGCACAGACACCGGTACAGATGAAAGCTTGGGTTATGGGTTGGACCATAAATGAAAATTTTCTTTGGCAAAATTATGATGTATTTCAACAGTAGCTTCTGGCTTCAGAAGGCCCTTTAATTGTACCAATAGCCAGAGGCTGGAGAAAAGGGGATTTTTTGAAAGAAGCGTTTTTTCTGAAGAATGGGGTTTCTCTAAGGGGGGAAGTTCTGTTCACATTCCACATGGGCAAGTGGCTGCATCTTATGATGTGAAGTCTCTGGTGGCTAGCATGCACCCCGGACGTGTAACCAAGCCCAGAACGCCGGGGTCCTGTCCACATCTCGAGCACCAGTTCACACGGGACCCCGGGCAGAGCCCTGCTGCTGCAGCGACCGGACGGCACCGGGGCGGGCAGCGGGCGGCTGCTCCTGACACCCGGCAGGGCGAAGAGCCGCGACGCTCGCTCTGACGGCCGCCTTTCGGTAACGACCGAGGCGCGGTTATCAGGGGACGCGCTAAAGCACCCGGGGCGGGGAAGGGGTGACGGGCACCGGCGATGCTCCGGGGCGCCGCGCTGAGCCCCGCCGCTCCCGCCAGGGGGCGCCGCGCCGCCAGGGATGGCGGGGCCCGTTCGGTACCGCGGGCCCCGGCCCCGCTCCCGGCCCGGGGGGCCGGCGCCGCTCCCCTCGGGGCCGCTTGTGCCCACGGAGCCCTGCCCGGCCGGCCGCCACCGCGACCTCGGGGCGCTTGGCCCGGCCCGGGCTCTGGGGGTTCCCCCGCTCCGGTGTCCTCGGCTTCCCCGAGGGGGTCTCCTCCGCCTGCGCCCGGCAGCGTGCTGCCGCACGGTCCGGCCGGCCGTCAGCAGGAGGAGGAGGAGGAGAAGGGAGCCGCGGCGGAGGAAGGCAGGCGGTGAGCCCCGCTGGGTCGGGCTGCAGGGAGCCATGGAGCGGCGGCGAGGCGGCAGGGCGGGCGGGGACCGCCCGCGGGGCGGCCGCCGTGCCGCGGGCGCCCCCCCGGGGCTCCCCGTCGCTCCCCGCCC
>JAVSBS010018683.1:0-63899 GCA_033124195.1 Coracias cyanogaster | reverse complement strand
GGTGCTGTACGAGCACTGCTCAGGAGCAGTCACAACATGGGTGTGTTATCAACATCCTTCTAGCTCCCAGCACAAAACAAACAAAAAAAACCCCACTGCTGCTATGTGGAAAACCAGCACAGCCAGACCCACTACAGGGGGAAGGGGCAGTGAGGAAGGCCGGGAGGGTACTCTCCTGCCTCCCCAAGAAGGGACCTGTTTCCATTCCCCTCTGTCTCTTAGGTCTCCTCCTTTTACCTGGTAGCAATAGTGGAGGGGTTCCTCTCCTTCTCATGGAGCACCCACCTGATGCCCTTGCCTCAAGGTTGGTAGGGCTCAACTCCACCAATCTATCTCCCTCTCACACTCTCTTATAGCCTTTCAACCGCCTCCTTCAGCTCAGCCAACAGGCAGAGAGGATCATTCACTTGCTTGCACTGCACACAGTGGTTGTCTCTGTTATCCTCCATTGCCAGTCCCAGGCTGTGGCACTCTTTGCAACCAGAGACCTGGACACCTGCGTGTGTGTGCAAGACCTCTGTCTAGGTTGCCACATTTCTTCTGACAATGGCTTTTGCCCAGGTGGCAACCATAGCTGGTCCTGCCCTTGCAACCAACTGCCTGGACCACCGTGCCACTCCCCCTGTGCCTGACTGTGCTTGGTACACAGGGAGCTGTGATCTTCGATCCCTGTGCTGCTGGGGAGCCTGTTAGTGTGGAGGGAGGTTACTGCAGTTGCGGCCCTGCACGTGCCTCACCCACGGCTCTTGCGAGAGCTACCAACTTCCAGCACAGGTGCTTCCACTGCCTGCATGTCTCCTGGCCCCAGGGAACCCCCTTCGACTCCCGAGATCTGCTGATCTGCCAAAGGACGGACTGGATGTGAAGGGCTGCTCTTGGCAACTTCCCTCCAAAATTATTCTAAACCCCCTCAGGTTCTTCTCACATACCTTGAACTTCTGCTGGCCTATTCTTTCTCACCTCTTTAGCAGGACAGAAACTGCTTGGCTCAGTTTTGTGTACAGGGCCTGGACACCTGCAAAGTGCATGATAGACAAACTACACAAGAGTTCAATGGTACTACAGGATAACAACTTCAAAATTACATTGGTTTTACCAGATTTATTTGGGAGTTGTCAAGTGTTTTTTCTCCTTTTTTTCCTGGGAATAATAGGCAGTCACACCTACATGTAAGTCTCCATTTATGTGTCTACCTTGCATACAAAGTACAAGAACACCACAGACACATATCCTTTTATTTCCCCTCAACTTGGAGTCTGGCCTACAAGATATTAGTAATCCTGTATCTTTCAGTCTACTGAAGCCAAGTCATAAATATGGTGATGCTAAAATGGGAATCTTTGCTTTGTACTGCACTAGGATTGAAGTTATGCAAAGACTATTTTACATATTCTAATCTCAAAACATTAAATTCTAATCATGTACAAAAAACCTTAGTTTAAAATGCCTACAACATAAGAGGTAATCCAGAACATGGAGTTTCTTTGATTTGTTTGCATGAGAGAGCTACAATGGTAAAATGGCATAGATGCATAGAATAGATAAAACTGAGAAAACAACTAAAAAAAAAAAAAAGCCATTTCAGCTAAACCGTTCATACACATTATACCAGAATGTTAAATTCAGTAAAAGAAAAATTAAATTTCTTCTACTGTTGACAGCAGAAAAACTAGTTCCCATAAACACTTGCAGGACCAGTAAGGACATCAACGTGTGTGAGAACTGACAAAAGAACATGAGCAAACCATTGTTGGATTATTCTGACGAACATGTTTTTCTCCAGATAATTGCAGCTTCAAAGAATATTTACTAGAGCTGACAAGGAGAGATGACAATTCCATTGCATGGTGATTGTCCAGTTTCTGAATGCTGTATGCGTTGTGGTGGAACGAAAACAAAACTGCACAAAAGTTTTCCCAAAGTAGAATAGTCATTTTTTCTAACAAAAAGCTGAGGTTTCTGTTTTTCAAGTAGGTGTTGAAATGTGGGTGAAGTGCACTGGTTTGAGCTCTTGTTTGCAATTGGCTCTCATTCAGCTTGATTCCAAGCAAGATCTTTAATCTCTGATCACTGATTCAGTCAGGGCAACATCTTAAACCTGGGCCTTCATCCTAGACTAGTGCCCTAACCAGTAAGTTACAAACCATGAAAAAGTGAATTTGTCTGTCTTGCCAAAGTTTTGAGTTCATAAAGGAGCTTATAATGAAAGTTCATTTCAGTTGAATGTACCACAGCGAGCTTTAACTTAAAAAATAAAGACAGCTTCTTTTGAATTTGGCAGATAATTGCATCAAAACCAGAAACCAACTACTGTCAGCATCACTTCATTACTACTTGTGCAAGAATAGCAAAGACAATAAATTCTGCTAATATTTCTAATTCCAGGGTGTTGAGATCGATTCTGAGAAGTTCTGTGTTAAAAAAGGGATTCAGATAAAGGACTCAATAGTCTGCTTCTTGCTGCTGAAGGCAAAGTGATAGAAGTGATCTCTTCTGGTCCCAGAAAAATATATATTCCTGATTCTAGAGTTACTCCTAAAATTTAGTAATTAGTAGAATAACTACTTCTAGCATTCTGCCTTGTATTGTTAAATGCAAAGTTCTGATTTTTAGTAGCTGCACAGTGCAACACAGAAGTAAAAATTAGAGTATTAAACTTCTATTATTTTTGTATGCCAAGAGAAAAAAAAAATCTGTTTTATTGTTTTGGACGAACTTTCCCTGTTTGTGATAAATGCTGAAGTTGCGAATATGTCTTACTCCTGAGGCTTCACTTTCTAGTGTGAATTCCTCAATCCTAATGTTATTCTTTCAACTTCAGGATTGAGCTTTTTACTCTTTCTATTGCAGGGGTGTCCAAAATATGTTAAGTAATATTCAAACCCAAAGAAGCAGCCAATTCTGGCAGGAAAAGCAAGCAGTACTTAAACATAGATATTTACTTTTTCAGTCAATCCAACACCAACCAACTAATTTCAAGGGCAGATACAGAGTGGTAGAAAACTCATCACGCTACATCTGGTTGCTGTCCATCAGGCTCTATTTTTCTTATTTGTTATTTGTATTACATTCAATAGCTGCACAGACTGAACATTGAGACAGTTTCAAATTGGAGTAACTACAAATCTGTAACTAAAATGTAGCTTTCTTCAGTGGTGAGCAGTAGAGCCTCTACACTGACATTTCCAGCTCATAGATTGAGTGCACGTACCTATGACAACCATGCAAACCTGTCCACACAATTTCTTCCTGGATACTACCCCATGGAGTCCAATTAGTACACAAATGCCAAGCACCCAGGAAAGAGTAAGTCTCATCATTACATCATTGTTCTGATATTCTAATCTTGGGATCATCACTAATTCATATGAAGATACATAATCAATTATTTCTCAGCAACAAAGGCAAAAATATCTTCAGGGAGCCATGTATCACTTAAACATAAATACCCATCAAGAATAACAGATACATTTTTGTAACATAAAAGGAAACACTTCACCAGTATATTTTTTTAGCAAGAATTCTATCAAAGGTGTAAAAAAGCAACACTTACTCTGTAGAGACCAAAATTGAACAATTCTTCAAGGCACTTGGAAAGAAACCACCTCTCTCGTCCAGTTTTCCTTTCCATCAAGAAAAAAGCAACAGATCTGTAACTTCCTTCCCTACAGCTGGGATGATTTTTCACCCACTACTGATTTTACCTCTCTGATCAAGTTAAGAGCTTTCAGTTGCTGTTCTTTCTGAATTAACCCTCCCTATTTCAGCCATAGAGAAAGCCCATTAAATTCTTTCATTATATTGACAACTTGAGAATGAGATTCACTTTACATCAACAAATGGCCTAGAACCTGTTTCACAGAAATATGCACAGCATATGCCCATGGAGTTATCCAAGTTATGATACTTGTAGCTAACAATTGTAGTCCATTTTTGTTGTTCACAGATCATTCATGAATAAATCCTGATATCATACTTAAGATTCCATTAATTATTTATCAGACAATTGAATAAACAATTTATCATTGTTAGAGTCTAATAAGTCAAAAGCTTGTTTATGATGTCTGTAGCAGTTGTTAATCACTTCTTAACCCCTTATAAAGCCTTTGCAAATGCAGCACTAATAATAACAAAGTGACAAAGTCAAGGTTGCACTCAATTATACTTGATAAATTTGCTACCCTGGCCCATCTTTAATCCCGATTCTCAAATAAAACTATGAAGATTTTTCTTTTAATAGAAAAGCAACAAATATTACCAGGAAAGCACTTCACACATAATTTCTTAGGTGAATAGTTGCTTATTCCATAATTGCTTAAGGTTTCAGTGTTTGCAAAAATGTTCAGGAATAAAATTGCTGTCAGAAAAATAATTAAACAATGAACTATGTGATCTTTCATATTGGAGGATTTCCATGTTTATACACAGAGTTAATTGTAAATTAACCTTTCTTTTGCCAGCTTTACAGACGTTCTTCTGTAGCAGTTACAGAAAGGAAAAAGAAACAGTGACTGGCGATGGCAGAAGCTTGCAGGCAGCAGGTAATTTATGTGTGATGTCTACCCTTCTGAGCACAGTGTTTTTATTATCTTTCCAATTATTTTCACCTGGGCTCTTAAATTTTGTAGACTATATAGAGATAGAGATTATTCTGGTAGACAAGGTGAATAAATTGGAAAACAAATCAAGAGGGGAATATCAAGTTAAAAAATGCAGAGATTAAGAGAGACAAGGTTACTGAGACAAAAGCATGCCAAGGGAAGAATTAGTCTCAGACAGCAGCTCCAAAGTAGTTCCTAAAACCTTCTGTCTCACTAGCAAACTACAATTTCCCACACATTAAAGCTTTGTAGAGAAAAAAAAAGGATCATGTTCAAGGCATGAGACTTGTTTTCTCTGTAGACTAAGGAGATGATACATCCATCGTAATCTACTAAAAAACATAAGAGGGTGGTGGGTTTGTGTGGAGTGTGACAATGAGAATATGTACCAGGAAGTATGAACATTTAGAAGCAGGATAACCATTTCATTAAAATTTTGTTTGTGCTTGGCTCACTGGAACTCCTATCACAGAGATGGTAAGTACTGTTTGAAGACGAATAAATAGTACTTTCTTCATCAGATCTAAAAGAAACTGCTTCACTGTGCATGGAGCAACATATTAAACCTATTACTGTGAAGAAGACAACAAACTAGGGAAAAAGAAACATAGACTTTGGGTTATTATGGAGTTAAAAATGCTACCTCATGCAGACTTTCCACACTATAAGTTAGGAGATTACATACTAATGAACAATAGATATCTTGACTTACTACATTTACTGAGTCTTGATACATATATGTTGAGCCTCTATCTGACAGCTAGAACCCCATTCTGACTGCTACAAGGCTGAAGCCTCTAGCTTTTGAACAAAATCTTGTTTACTATTTGTCCAGCTAATTAGAAAAAATTGTTCATTTTCAGAATTGGACAGCATTCTGAAGTTCACAGCTGATAAGGAAACCCAGTGGTTACATCTAGCTATGCTTACTACATGTATGAAGCTAAGTACTGCTATACATTTTATGGTATCAAATTATTGGATTGTAACGTCTTGATCTGTAGCATTTCATCTGGAAAAGAATATTAACACTATCAATGGCTGCCTTTTTTTTCCTCTCCAGTCTTCTCTCTTTTGGGAAATTTATCAAGTTTCAAATAGTGGGATAGAATTAATTTTCTGAAACAAATGTTCCCCAAAATCCAGCTCTCCATTCCTTGCTGCCTAACAGCAGAGCTTCCTCTCAATTCCTGCATTTTTTGATGCTAAATTCCCCAAATGAGGTATGTGGCCAGAATGTGCAAAATTTTACATCTAACTTTCTTCTATGGTACCTTTCCATATTGGGTGTAGGGTATCTTGTAATTACACACTTTGATTTCTGGTAGCGTGTGTTCTTGCCAGAGCAGTATCTCCAGTGCAAAACATTTTACATTTTGAGAAAAATACCCTGTGGATAACATTTTATCCTCATAAGCTACATTTTCTGGCATTTTACCATTTTATAAGATTTCTAGTACAATGCAGATAGTATGTTTGCTAATGTTCATACTTTCAACAGCATTGTGTACGTTACGCTAATGTCAGATGGTAAGGGCAAAGTTCAGTTTGCGTCTGACTGCGAAGTGGTATTTATCCTCTGAAGAAAACGTAATCACCAGCATGATCTCATGTACTATGTATCCATCATGTTAACGCTTTTCCAGCATCCTTATCTCTGCCTCCAGGAAGCTGTGTTTTTGATGTTCTCTCATTATCCCAAAGCAACTGTGGTGAAAGGTGAGAGAGTCCTTGATGAGACTGAGCGCACAATGGAGCTCATGTTGGACTGATATGCAGGATGCTGCACAATTTGCTAAGTAGGATTGTGTCATGGAACAATTATTCACTTAAAGATGTCTGAAAACAGTAACTTAAGTATATTAGGAGGCTCATTTTTCACAGCTCTGCTAGGGATGGGGTCAGGTAGCCAGAGCCTATTGCAAAACAGTTTCACATGCATTATTACTATTATACGGACTCTGAGCTTCCTAACCTTTACCAGTGATGCAATCTCTAAGAAATACCCTACAATGGAAAGACCTTACCTGCAGAAAGGCTAGTTAATAGGTTCTCTAGAGTTCTATATGATGAATAAAATTATTAAAAATTCCCCAGAATTAAACATTTTTCACTACAGCAGTATCAGAGTAGCTACAAATATCCTTTTAGCTTGACATTCTAGGAAGGAGGCTGCAATAATGCACTGAAAGGGTATTTTCTCATACTTCTTATTGGAATGGTCATTTGATTTGAAGAAGGAAGTCTCTGAAATACCAGGACTTTAATGGGCAGAACTGCAGCAAGTATTATATATTCTGAGGGTTCATACTGTTGCTGTACCTGGTAGAAAGATTTTGCTTCTCTCCATCTGCCAAAAAAATATTTTAATATTGAGGTATGCCAACTGCAAGCATATTCTTCATTAACAAACTTAAAATTTCATTCTCTACCTTATTTTATCTTTTCATCTGTAATTGTCTCATCTTTTCTCCATATATCCATCTAGCACCAGCTTGTCTCATTCTTCTCAGTGTAATTAACAAATAGTTAAAAGAAGAACTGTATTCTATTTTAACTTGTACACCTTTTCCCCATAGTTATCCATCTATATATACATATATATACATCCCCATCTATATCCTCTATTCATCAATCTCTATCACCTCATCTCCTGATGCTATAATAATTTTTATCAATACAATGTACTTAAGGTGGGAAAAGGATTATTAACCCCCTTTGCCTAGAGAAGGGATAGCAGCATGGATAGACAAAGTGGGTTTTTATCAAGAAGTACTGCATTCAAAGAAGGGTTTTAACCTCAGTTCTAGGTTACTGAATCATTAAATTAGTTTTCTCCCTAGCGTTTATTTCCTGCAGTATTATAATTTCACTGGATAATGAATATAATCTACCAGAAAAATTATGGAATGCTTCTAGATTTTAGTTTGATTTCAACTCAGAATAGTTCAATAAAATACCTGCTTAAAAACATAAAATTGGACATAAATACAGTGATTCTTTTTTAAAAAAAACCACAGCTTTGTTAGGATTCATAACCATGAGAGGATAGAAATGCTTTTAGAAGTGCATATAGGAAACATTGAAAGTTTGGAAGTATTTGAAATAGATGCTTTGATTATGTTCTCTTCTACCTCCTTTATAATTTAGGATTTTATCAGTCTCCTTTTATAACCACATGCAACTTCAGTTCCTATTGTGAAAAGGGTTACTTTCACAGCTACTTTACATTTTGTCAGCAACTTACTTACAATGTCCCCAGTAATCACACAGGTAGTGCCGTCACTATTACTGTCACAACTACATCGTTTACAGAACTTAAGATTTTGGAGACAGTAATCACTGGACTGAAATTTTCAGATTAATGTTATTCCTGTGGCAGGAGATTCACATACTGATTTTGGTTTAGAAGGAACCTGATACAGAATACAGTAAGATAGTCTGCAGTACTGTCATGTCCAGAGATAACTCCACACGTGCAAACATCTGAAATAGGTCCGTTTAAATTGAGGTTTTAAAAAAAATACTGTTGAGACTTAAAATACAAATTATCTTCTAGCAATAATACTTAGTTATTCTCCACAACTATAAAGCCAATTCTTATCTTTTTTTTAAATAAATTAGAACAATAATCCTAATCTGATGACATGAAGCCTAGAGCTGGGGTTTGAAGTAAGCCTTCAGTGCTGAGAGACTCATGCAGATTGGCAATGCTAAAAGTCATAGCTGTGAGCTGAAGCATGCTTTGTTTTGACTTCTAGAAGGAAAGATCTGTGCCTTATCTCTGGAAACTCTGTAGGGATCTTTTTTTCTTTTGAACCCCCTATCACTGGCTGAGGGGGAAATTGCTTTTTCAGATCCTATAAATAAATTCTTCTCATGAAATCATGTACTGTAAAGCAACAGTCAAGAAGACAGTCCTCCTCCCAAAGGTCAAGCGAACTGCTTGCATAACATTCACAACCCTCACCAGCCCAGTAAATGAGTCTCTTAGACCTGGAAATTATTGCCTCCTATATCCTGTGACTCTGCAATAGGAAGGTGAACCTTAATAGTATAACCAAGGCATGCATAACTTACAACCCTTTACTCCTGCCTCTCAAAATCTCTCAAGTATTCATGATTAATTAATTGACATATGAGATTTGCTATGTAGCACAGTAAGAAAGCCTAAAGCAACATAGACATTTATTTTGGAGCCTGGAGAGTAAACAGAATTACTGTCATTAGGTTTTGAGGTGCATTTGAGATTACAGTGAGGCTATAGCATTCAATTCTCTTTTAGAAGAAGGAAGGACACTGTTGAGATTGAAAAGGTCAACAAAATGATAGTAACTAATTCAAAAGCAAGATGTCAGTGACTAAAGTTATAAGAAAAGGATTAACCTATAAGCAATTTAGGTGGAATGTGTTTTTTAGTACACAAAGGATAGCTGGCATACAGGATAAAGTAAATTGGCAAGGTCAGCATCAAATGAGCTAAGAAATCAAGAAGAAATTGGATAACACTCCTAAACAACACAAATGAGAACAATGCCTAACATTGTGAAAGAGATGCCATAACAGCAACAGATTACATCACTTTGCAAAGTTTACAAACATAGTATAGAAGTAAAAGTGAAAGGTGCAGACTAACCTAAGACTGAAAACGATTTGTGAAGGTTGACAGATAACAAAAAAAGGAGAAAACACTCAGACTTTACTGAAAGATATAAAATTAGTTTTGACATTTTCATATTAATTTATCTAAACAAAAGAAGTTAGTTGGTCCCTGTGCTACTCCAGTGCTGCGATGTGAGAGAAAAATTATTTCAAGGAAGAGCTGGAATATGGAAAAATCAGTGGTTGTCCAAATTTGAAATAATAAAATATAGTACCGGGAGAAGCATATGCCATGGGAATCAGAGGAAACTATGTCAATGCCAAAATTCCGAAAAAGATGCAAGGTTTACAAAGGATAAAAATAATTTGGAAGAGCTTGCAAAGTAGAGCAGAGAGAGTGACAACAGCAGCAGACAACAGGAGAAATGGGATGTACTACAGCAGATTATTCATGCTGTTTGCGATGAGGAGTTAATTCACTTCTAGAAGTATATAAGCAAGACAATGATATTAATTTTGAAACAATCAAAGGTAGATAGATTAAAGTTGGGGTTTACTGTTGAGAGCAAATTTCTGTTAACTGCATAAACCCTAAACCAAAGTGGAAATTTGGAAAATGCAATATTTGTAAAAAAACACACCAGGGAATATTCACTTTTAGAAAAGACCAACCCCGAGACCCCTGCCCTCCTGCTGCTCCTAGGAGCTTTCTGTTGGCTACAAGGCAAAGAACAAATAAGTATTGGGAAAGATGACTGCTGTACTTATGATACAAGCAGGAATACTAATAAAATTACTACAAATTCTGACACTGGTAAAAAAAAGTGAAGTTATGGAAGAGATGGCTATCCTGGATGAATTAGCAGTTTGGAGGCAAACAACACAGATTTATATATTTCCAATTCTTACTTTGGGATGATACCATTTCCTCCAACTGCCATTTGGATTTTGTTTAGTACATGAGGTATTCAGCTGGAAAATACAACAAAATTTCCATAACATACATATCATGGTTTAACAGAGTAAACATGTAACATTTACATTACTAGTAACATTTTGCAGGAGAAAAAACCAAACAGTAGAACATGATCATCTGTGGTAGGAACCAACAGTCCTGGGTTAAAGCTAATCCAATAAAACATATATCCATATAATGGAAATGTCATCTGGGGGACAGATGTTAAGAAAAGACAAGGTAAGAATGCCTGTTCCCAATTGTTCCCAGTATGCCTGTCCCTAGAGAAAAATATAAACCAACATATTTTTTTTGAAATTTCAGACTGCAGAAGGAATGGCCCAAATAAGCAGCATGTACCATAATATGCCCATGGCAAATCTTAGAACAAAGTAAGAGAAGTTAAGGTACTTAACTAAAGCAACCAACTTATTACCAAGTTTTTATAACAATACCTACAAAACTATGTTATCTATAAAAGCGCAAGGTGCTTTAGTTGCTGATTGAACATAGCTCATTAGATTGCTAACTCAGTAGTAAATTACTTCTTCTCAGTAGTAAGTAACTAATTCTTTTTTTCCGTGTTTGGGTACAACAGGATTATGTAGGGAACCACAGCTATAGCAGCTCATGGCACGACTCAGTGGAGCCCTTGTTACTGCTGTTCAGAAGCTCCTAGGGTGGGTTCAGGCAGGTGGATGCCTGGGGTCCCTTCCAGCTAGCACCCAGGAGGACAGCCACCGTGCCAAACCATCTGCTGGCCTCACTGGCTCACCTCTGCCCTTTGCTGTTTAAGATGATAAAAGAAATGAGTCTGGCCACAGTCTTGATCCTTTCTATACAGTGTCTAGTTGCAGTAGAGATGGCTTTTACTGTAAGCCAGCAAGAATTTGTCATTTTTAGTGTTTGTTGAATTGAAAACTGATGGTTTTTTTGTCCTTCAGCCCTGGTAGACGTCCTGTATAATCACCTAGAGGATGATCAAGAGGTTTATCATAGTACAGATGTAGGTAAGTTTCCCCAAAAGACACACCTGAATGCAGAACACATCAAAGCTGATCGGGAACAAAGAGAAGGCAAGTGACTTTTCTAATGTCGAAGGTCAGGTCCGGCACAGTGACAGGAATAGCATTCTGCTTTTTGAGACCCTAACCTCACGCTCTCCCTGCCAGACTGCACTGCCTCAAAGGCAGAGCTGCCTACAACTTGCTTTCATATATGTCCATGTGCTCCTTTTTGCTTTGCTTCGGTTGAAACTAGCAGCTTTCAATGGTAGGTCATATTCAGAAAGGTATGAAAATAAAATTCTGTCAATTACACAGTATGTTCCACATTACAATACATGTTACTGCTCTTTGTGCTCAGGAAGTCTTACTACTGCATAAAAAAACTCAGTTCAAACACATTGCCAGGATTGCTGCATGGTTTGGGTTTTTTTTTTTCTGGTATACTTAAGACAGGGAGACAAACGTAATCATTAAAAGCCAACTCGACTAAAAAAGGACCTTGCATTATCTCTAATAAAAACAAATATTCCATAGGAAAAAAAAAAAAAGTAGTCCAAAGTTTTGAGCAAATTAGCTATGCTGAATTCTTCCAACACTCTATCAGGTCAGCATCTGGCCCACATACTAAGATGTAAAAAAGACAAAACGCTGCAGGCAGAGTAAGTTATGATTCAAGGTGGTCAGCCAGATTAGAAGAGGGCAAAGGACATGGTTTCCAAGAGTGCCAAGGAGTGCTGGACATATTGGGTCTGATTCAATATGCTGGTTTCACAGTAGTGTGAAACCATGGGCCTAAGGAAGAAAGCTTCACAGGTATGAGGAGGCCCTAAAGTCAAACGTAGTCCAAAGAACTCATTCCTGAAGTGCATTTGATAAAAATTGGTGTACTACAGACTTCTAAGAAAAGAGAAGTTCAAGGGGAAGATCCTGAGGTGGATGGAGTTATGCTAATTGAAACCAGCTAACTATGTGGTGGAAAGGAAAGTAGCTGTCAAGACAAAGAAAAAGATTCAGGCATCCATGAAAAGTAGAAATTAGTAGCTAATTGTAATGGACAAATGCCCAGGTCACTTTATTCACTGATCTGCAATAACTGCTTCAATGATTTCCTAATTTAAAGCCAACATGAGATAATCTATTTCTAATTGAAACCAGAAAGAAGCAATAGTACTGTGCTTAACACAATGAGCCAGGATTGGATATTTTTGGCCTCTTGGATATGCCACAGATTTTTCATGTGACCTTGGACAAGTCACAATCTTTCAGTTCCTTATCTCTGAATTGCGGATTATATTCCACTGCTTCACAGAGGTGCTGAGAGGTAAATATTTGTTCAGATATTGTAATGATAACTTCTCAAATACAAAAATAAATTATTAGAGCTATTATCTTCAGGGCAAGGATAGAGACCTTGTATGAATTTGTGCTCCATCTAACACAGCACAGGCTCAGTCCTGACCTGACACTATCTTGATACAGATAATTAATGTTAGAAACAACTGTTTCAGCATGTGCAAGTAACTAATATACAAATAGGAGAGGGATAGCAGGTGAAGATTAAGCCCTTCACACTGCAGAGGAACTATTCACAAAATGTTATTTCAAACAACAGTTGTTGAATCAAAATGTAAAGTTAAGGACATTACAAATGAAAGCCTGAAAATTATTAGTTTCTGATGGAATTTTATTAGCTTACTAAAAATAACCTCAATGCCCACTCATAATCACCATCCTAGAAATTCACTACTGTGGGAGTAAAGCTGGACTTTACCATTAATCTATTCACACTTATTCAGGTTCTGAACAGCTAAAAGGATCTGGCCAAATTTGACTGTCTCCCCTCTAAGGGCACCTTCACAACTGACAGTGGTTGACACATCACGGCCACTTCAGGTAGATATCAACTACCAGTTAGTTACCACAGTTACCACAGGGAGCAATTTATTTTTCCCTTTTAGGACTACTACCTGGATTAGATGTGGGCCCCCTCAAAAAAAGTTTCACTGAACTAAACCGATAATAACCTTCACACAGGCAGTTAGAAATACTGAATTATACAGGTTAGTTCATAAAACCTACAGAAAAATTATTCACTGCTATTAAAATGATGGCTTTTTGATAAATTTATATATAGCCATATTGGTTTCTTCTGAATTAAATTATGCAGGGCTTTTGCATAATGGTAGGGAGAAGCTATTTTTCTGTTAATCTGGCATGATTCATGAATACTAAATTCACATTGAAATAAAGGAAAAGAAAGGCGTAGTGTACAATAGCTATAATATACCTGGTGCCTTCTCTTTGACTGAGGCAGCTGCACTTTTCTGCACTATAAAGATGTCCAAAGCACAAGCCAAATAATGATGTAAATAAACAGGATTTTCCCCCTTCAGCTTACATCCAGGTAAATCTAATTAAGAGAATCAAATTAAGAAAAGTTGTGGACAATATTTGTCTCAGGACCTAATTCAGAAGAAACTTCCAACAAGGTTTCGTTGTTGCAAGATGACTTTGAAAAGAGGGCTCATTAGCACTACAAAGAAATGTGCCCTGTAGTGTTTTTTATTAACTAGATTATTTTTGTGTGGATATTTTCATATAGTTCCATAAAGGAAAGTAAAAAAGGACTAGGGCAATGGCTTACATTCACAAAACAATAGATTATTAGGATGATTAAAGAGGTAAAGAACCCCTGTTCCTCTAGTCATGCAGAACAACTTACTGTATCGTTACATGTACTATATCTCATTTCTTTGCTATGCCAATCATATGCTAATATTCTCAACTTAATTTTGGCCATTAAAAAGACATGGAATCTGGATAAAAATATTTAAAGATAAATCTTTGTTTTCAAGAAATCCTATAAATCACAATACTCGAAATTTTTAAATAGTGTTTACCGTTTAAATAGCCTAACATTGTTTTAATCCTTAAAACACTAATATTAGTGTTTCCACAAGATCATAAATCAAGTCAAAATCAGAATGAGGCAGACAGCAGATACTTACTCTGAGGACTGAACCTATCATGATAAATGCTAATGCCTCCTCAGCAAACATTGCTATAAATAAATGTATAAAAATAAAAGGCAAATCAATTCTGTGCATTTAGCTAGAGACTTCAGAAAAAGGGCTGAGACTTCAGAAAAAAAGGAGGGCTGAGGAAACATAGGCTGAATTGAATGCTCCCCACACACACATACACAGCCCAGAATGATAAAGCCACTGCCAGATGACGGAAAAGTTAAAATTGTAAGGAAATTATATAAAAAGCAGGCATACTGATTCTGCATAAGTCCAATTGTTTGCGTGGCTGAATAACTTCCTATTAAAAAAGTGAAAAAGTTTTCTGGCAGAGTATTCTCTCTACCCTCCACACCACTTCTTAAGACTTGTTCTAAAAAAATTAACTTTTTTATTTTCCTTGGGAGTGTTATCCTGAAGACCTCTTTGAAGTGATTAAGTCTCAAATAAATCAGAAAAATAGTTCTATAATGGGTTTTGAATAACAAAGCTTCTAAAGAGAAAACAAACAAAAGTTTTTTCAAAATATTTTTTGTTGTCTCTTTGTGAAAAGTCTGACCTGTTCTTTTATTAGTCTTTACAGAAACAGAATTACAAACCAATCTTTCATCTTCATATACATGGTTATACAGACCTTCCAGCCTGAAGAATCACTTTCTTCTGCTTACACTCTGTTACTGATGGACTTTTAAGAGCAGAAAAGGACAAATCTATTGTCCATTAGACAAATCTATTAGACTTTGCAACACTCCTAGAATATACATTTGTTTCATACAGAAGTGTGCTATTTGAGAGTATTTTGAACTACACCTAACCCAGTACCAACTTCAGAGTAATTGCTTGGGTGGACAGAGAGTATAGCTCCCTACCTCTTCTGGTCTAGGCTGCAGGAAAAAAAGTGCTGTTTTCAAGCCTTTTAAAATCACTGCCTACAAGAACTGGAGCTAACAGGAGTAGATACCTCTCATAAACTGTGAGTTAAAGATTATCTGCAAATGGATTCTCTGGCAGCTCCTCCTTCTGCCTCTGACTAGGCCTTTTCCTTCTCCTGTCAAAGACCTCACCAGCTCTGTAAATCTCGCAAATTCCTTTATTCAAAAAGACACATGGAGTGGAATAAAATAAAAGAAAGAGAAAGAGAGAGAGAGAAAGAGAGAAAGAAAGAAAAAGAAGGAAAGAAAGAAAAAGAAAGAAAGAAAGAAAGGAAAGAAAGAAAGGAAGAAAGGAGAGAAGGAGGGAAGGAGAGAAAGAAAGAGAGAAAGAAAGAGAGAAAGAGAAAGAAAGGGAGAAAGAAAGAGAAAGAGAGAAAGAGAGGAAGAGAGAAAGAGAGAAAGAAAGAAAGAAACAAACAAAAAAGCTAGGCAAATTTTAATCAATCTGTAAAAGTAACAAGTTTCTTAATGTTAAGTAAGAAAAAGCTAAAGTTTTAGTTTACAGTAATTGCACATTTTTTGAATATTTAATCTATTCATTTTTTACAAAGTGAACAACCTTCAGCTTTCAAATTTAAAGGCTCAGCTTCAGCTTTCAAGATTTGGTCTCTGCAAGTCAATAATGCTTAGACTTGCTGCTGTTGAGAAAGGGAAATCCCAAAGAAGGATACATGGCCAGTGTCTGAGCAGCCACAAAAAGATTAATTTGCACTGAAGCTGCAATATTTGTTCAGAAATGAGTGAACTCAAACTATGAAACGAAAGGGAAGAGTGGTACAAAGAAATTAGTCACTCATTCTATGTCTTGCTTTAGAAATAACCCAACAACATGCCTGAATGACCTTACTCATTTGCTGCATTAACTCCTTTAAGCAATCGGCTATTGCCATCCCCTGACCTGCCCCAACTACTCTATTAAGTCCAAGGCAATCTCCTCGTAAGACAGCGTGTAGCTGGTGAACTGTCACCTTCAGCACTTTACCACATGAATGCAAACTTCACTAGGAAACTCCATTCCTTTTATATCCATATCCAGCCATCATCTATTCATGCTCTGTCAAAATTTCTTTTGCATTTGCAAATTTTTATTGTAAACTCCTAGATAGGTTTAGGAATCTCCAGGGTTTCATTTATACTCCACAGTGCATTGTGGGGCTTTTCTTCATTACATTTTTTAAAGATCCAGTCCCTATAGAGTAAGGTCACAAGACCTACTAACTATTGTGTTTAGTAACACAAAGACAAGTCTCTGTTTTTATAAAATTCAGCAAAGCTTTAGTCAGGGAGATTTACACACTGAAATCCCTTGGCAATAGAATTAATCAGCCCCTGGAATTATTAGAAATGAACATGGGCATGCATTTATCAGGGTATGCTACATCTTTTTTTTGCCCTGACTGACTCTATAAGCATTTAATTCTCACTATTAGAGAGTGTACAGAGTACATCAATTGTATATCATTTAAACTAGGGCTGAACAACAAAATAGAAAGGAGAGAGGTTCATTTATGCCAAGGAAGGCTGGAAGTGGCTTTTGCTGCTTTGTAAGTCTTTCTATTTTGATACATTCAGCACTCTTCACGTTGGTGAAGACATTAATATTTTGTACCATTTTAAGGATAAAAACAAATACTTGAATCTCTAAAGATTTTAAGGAACAAATTAAGTTTTGGTTAAAATTACTCTTTTTAGAAAATGTTTTGGTGTAAGATCTTTTAAATGCTGATCATGAAAAGGCAATTACATGATTTCTAAATGAATACTTTCCAAGATTTGGCATTGAACATATTTAGAAATGTCTGTACTGTGATCTCTAGAAGTGGACCAACTGCCCAAATACAGTACTTGTTTCAGAATTTTTAACTAACTTCACTATTACTTTCAGCAGCTATGAAGCAGTATTTTTGAAAAAGGAAACAGTTTCTTTTCTCAGCAGCACACGTG
Organism: Coracias cyanogaster; assembly: GCA_033124195.1. NCBI lineage: Eukaryota > Metazoa > Chordata > Aves > Coraciiformes > Coraciidae > Coracias > Coracias cyanogaster. The sequence goes on along the minus strand of JAVSBS010018683.1, from coordinate 46,835 downwards.
AATTCCCATGCCATATTTCTGCAAGGTAGTTTAATACAAACACAAGGAAAAATTTTCAAACCAATGTTTAAGAAATGACTGAGGACTTTACTGTTTTCATTAAGATTAGCATCATTGTCAATAATATAGTTTTATATTTAATTTCATATAACTGTTCTTAACCTATTGTGTTAATTTTTCAACGGTGTACATTTTTAATGGTGCAAAACCTAATAGGATTATGGATATTATTGGTAATTGATTATGGATTAGGAATTGCTCTCTTAGCTCTGTTTTCTCAAAAATGACTATTAAAACGATGTCTGCTACTATGCTGTTTTCTCAGAAATTCAAAAGGTTAATTCTCCTCTTATTTACTCAAGGTTTATACTACCAGAATACTACATGAGTAACTGAAAAATAGGCAATAAAATCAAAGTGTAAACATACCACAACAAATAATTCAGAGTTGTGCTTCAGATTTCAAAATTATTAACATGAGCAAACGCCTACCCAGAAATCAGGACCCCCGCTGCAGACGGCTCTGTACACATACACCCTGAGAAGCTGTTTTTAGCTTGATATCAATTACTTCATTATCTAAGTAATAGGTGCTCTGAAAATGTTAGTATTGTCATCACAGAGATGACAATGTGACAGAAATGTGGGAAGGGAGACAGGAATCCTTATCTAATGCAAAAATTAAGAATCAGTCAAGAACTCTGGGGTACCATTCAAACCTATATCTAGGCCTTAAAAGAAACTAGAGGTAGCCATAGGAGCAGGTAAGTAAAATACAATGCCAGTTCTACCTACATATTTTGATCAGCAAGGAACTACTACATTCCTATTTCCCCACAGCCTCTGTCAGTCCCCCTTAGCCAGTGGATTTTGGGCTTCAGCACAGAAAGGGAGATGGAATGCTTCAGTACCAACAAATACTCCAAATCTTGTCCTCTCTGCACTCATTTGCTTCATGGGGTTCACCTAGGAGAGCCAACATATGCTTAAATGAAACCACATGCTGGGTTTTTTCTGCTGTATCTTGTAAAATTCAGTAACATTGCATACAGGAATTAGTTAAAAATGACTTGTGGTTTCATCGTTTTCCAAGCTCCATGATGTTTTCCTGCTTTGATTTTCAGAGACCATATGCAGCATTGGAAAATAAACAAAGTTTCTCTGTGTTTAACCCTTTCCTTTACATACCAGCATACATTTTTTCTCTACAGACTCTTCCATTAATGTCAATCTATTGTACGTATTCACATACAGAAAATATGTCTGCCTGTGGACACACAAGCCCAGTTTTAATACTGAAAGCAATGACTCTTGATTTGTCTGAAGAGCACAATATTTGTGCGGCATTTTTAAGTTTTCTTGAGACTGCCAGTCTGTAATGTTATCTGAAAATGAAGCTGAGAAGAATCCTGTTAGAAAAGGTAGAAGTAGCTTTTGCTGCTTCTACGTTAGGCAGTCAGGACTATCTTAGGTCAAGTGGTCTGTAATAATTACTAAATAAGTGCAACAGAAGTGGAGTACTAACTCTGCTTTTAAGATATGACAAAGATATGTAAGAAATGAAAAATCTTGGACAGACTGACAATAATGAACTTTTGGTCATCCAGATGTTCAGAGTTAGCTCAGTTTTCCCTGTACTGGGAATGATAACTGCACTATTTGGCTGGCAATAACATCACCATTCTTTCATTTTGATGCAGCTCAGGGGACGTGTCAACATATAATAATACAATTGGAAGGCCCAGCATAGCCAATGCTTAGAATAGTTTTTTTTTTTGTGGCGGAGAATCAATACAAAGCTGCATCTTATACATTGAACATTGTCTCTTTTTATGAACTGATTTTGTTTCAGGGAAATAGCCTCAGTGATGTCTATGGGATAGCATTAATGATGCTCCTATGACAGTTAAAGTTCACAAATAGATGGATGGTTAAGGCAGCAAAGAGACAATGGACAATAAATAGTGAAACAGAGTTGAAGACAACTGGTTTAGGTTTGCTTGGTTGGGAGAGCTGGGCTCTGAGAATTCTTTGACAAAGTGAATATTTAATGGAGAAAAATTTTGGATTGTATTTATAAGGACAAGACATTGCTGGAGCTCACAACAGAGCTGATTATTATCCAAAGACTAGTTCTGACAAGTGTATCGTGGAGGTGCCAGCGTACCAAATGTAAGAGTAACAATTTTCCTGATCACTATAAGAGAAAGGGAATATTTGTGTGCATCTCAAACAAGTTAAATATAAAGGTGGGTAATGATGTCTTTTTTCTCTATTGGCTGGACAAAAATATCTTTCTTTACATGAAATTTTAAGAATCAGGGGTATTTGTCTACAGAAATGTGGAAATGGAGAGAGTAAGGAGCGTTCCATCCTTGTGAAACCTGTCTTTAATTCAATGACTTCTGAGTTTTCAAATTTGCAGATCCCTAAGAATTTTTCAGTGAAAACAGGAACTTCTATGTAGTGAGCCTAGTAAAACATGGTTGCTTTTCCAAGTAAGTTACTACTAGAATAAGTCAACATATCCCAATAGCTAAATATGTATGATTTTAAAAACATTGGTGTAAAGTACACATTTCTTTAGTCCAGAATGCTCAACTTATTATTAATTATTCTAGGCACTTGCAATAGAACTTCTGAAGATTTACTGGTGTAAAAATCAGGGTAGGGTAGAAGGGAGTAGGTCTCTAATAACCCTAGTTACAGCCAACTATGTGTAATAAAGTCTTTAATTAAGTAGTGCAAGTGATCTCTATGAGCTCGTTTGGAATGAGAAGGTGGGGAGAGTGGGATTACAACCTACAGCACTAAATCAACATGCATCATTATAGGCACATATGGTGCAAGTGGAATTCAGTAGAAGTTTTAGACCTCTGAGGCCAAATCACCCCCACTGCTATAAAAGTTATCCCTTTAAAGGATAGGAGTAAAGGTCATAGTAGCTTACGCCAAATATAAAAATGGGAACTAGAGACAGGAAACAGTGTTCAGATGTTACAGAGCTTTAAACCTGTTTTATGTCTGCTTTGGGCCTTCCATTTGTTCAGGCACTGCACACAGGATCTGCTTTGACCATGTCAGATGTAGTATAGGCTCATTTTTTAACAGCCAGCAAAACAACTGTGCAACAGCTGATAAAAAGCTGTGGGCCTTTGCTATATTGTGTGTTGAAACATATCATATTTGTAAGAATTAATTAGTGAATATTAATACATTTATAGCTGCCCTACTCCCATTCTGCTAGGACATTTACAAAAAAGTAATTACAATTCTTCTTGTCTCAGTGTAGTAACAAAATATAAAACCTCTCATTTCTCCAAAACAGAATAAAGTGAGACTAACAGAATCAAGAAACATAACACAGTTTCCAGCTGTGCATTTCCAGCTGGAATCACAGAAAGGTCTATTTGGCTATGTGCAATGAACAGTGGCAGAATGAAAAAAGCTGAATATTTACTTTATAGTCAAAGTTAACTTAGAGACTAAATTTAAATAGGGATTCTATACTTTGAAAAAGAAAGAGAATCAATACAGGACACTTTACATGTTCAGCATGTTGCTGCAAATGTTCTACTATTAAATCAATTGTTGCAAATATTTTGTTGAAGATGAAAAATGCAAGGCAAATAAAAGATTTCAAAGATTACATAGAGATAAAAAGATGGAGACTGAAGAGCTAGAAAAGATACTACAAACAGCATAGAATTAAAATGTTAGAACTTTTGTGCCAGGCTCATTGAATGAATGTAAGGACACAGTAACATTTTTCAGCTCCATTGCATACTCCAGCTTTCAGTGGCTTGTCAGCTATGTGAAAATTCATGTGGGTAAAAGTGCATTTACCCTATTCAGTGTGAGGTCTGAACCCTCAGGAAAAAAGTGCCCCCATGATTAGACAAATAGCGTAGAAGAAAAATATCAGGCCTTTTTCATCTCCTTGAATGTATTTCTTACACCATTCAGCAGTGATTAGAGAGTCTAAGAGAGATCCATGTTACATATGCAAGGTCCAGACAAACACATACACACCACTTTTAGCTGGCGTCAGAAGCCCATTGATTTCATCAGGTGAGGAGCTGCTTCCTGTTGAGAGGATGTCTTTATCCAACAGAGATTACTATTTACATTCCTTAACTTACAAATTGCAACATGGAAGATCAGCTGGGTCTTAAGGAGGTTAACAAAACCTTTACTCAAAATCATCTAGTAAGAGCAGGGTAAGACTTCCTACAACCTATGCTAAGGGCAATGGAGGTAGAAAGTGAATTGGCATCAATTTCCAAACTGTAGAAGCAAATAAGAGAATTGTGGGCAGATTTTATTCCTGATTATCTTCTGCTAGAAACACTTTTTTCCTACAGAGGTTAAGTTTCGCACACTTTCGGCACCATATTTGACCTATGAATAAATGTTTAAAGATTATTTTTTATTAGCAAATTCCTTAGTTTTTAAAACAAGTGCTATTATAATCACTCTTATACATCTGGGAAAAGTGAGGAAATTATTATAATGCAATCATTACATCTGGTATTGAGGCTATAATACATTTGCTGCAGGATGACAGATTACTACTTACAAATTTTGCACACTAGTAGCCATTTCTTATTTAATATCTGCAGGTGTCTTAATCATGATAGAGAAACAATATTTCTCCTAGTCCCTAATAGTATAACATTGCACTTACCCACTGTATAACCAACAAATGCAGCAAGTACATTCATGAAAATAAGATTTTAAATCAGAAACATACCTGAAAACTAGTTTTCTTTTGATCAAGAAAACTAGTCTACCAAAGAGAAACACTATTGATCCAGGGTTCAGTGTAATATTGCTATATAACTATTTTATGAGTATGCGGTCTGTTAGCATAGGGTATCTTCTTTCCAGTGCTGTTGTTAGTAGCCACTTGTCATTAGGTCAACTTGTTTCCAGTGTTTCCCAGTTTTGCCAGAGTGGTAGTTCAGGGATGAAAAGGATCCCCTACACTAATTAAAAGCCTTCTCAAGGGAGGTAGGGGATGTGAAGGAGCAGAATGAGGATGAGTTAACTCTCAAGAGATCTCCAGGTAGAGAGTAAGACATAGGCAGCAGTTCTTGCAGTTGCAATCTGGCAAAAAAAGGTAAGCCACAAGTAGAAGAGACTATAAGAAATTACAAAGTGGTAGACCACAGGGTGAAGCAGGCATGGATACAGAGCTACCCCTGTTTTGAAGGGTATCTGCTTCTTTATGGTTTGGTTCTAAATACAAGTCTTGTTTTAAGAAGGTAATTTAGTAGTTAGTTATCGTAAATATTGTTTCTAGGGGGGTGGAAAAGCTAGAGACAACAAAGCTGCCTTAAGGCTGCTAAGGCAGCTGAGATAAATCACAGGGGACTGCAGCCTGCACATGGTGGGAACAGAGTGTGAGTCAGCTAAGAGGTGATGGATGCCTGAGGTTATTTATTCTGGAGGATGCCATGGTGAGCTGGAAGTGCCGTTATCCCTGTGACTGCAACAAATCCTCTGATTAATAAAGTTTGTATTTCAAGTCAAATGATGTTGAAAAGCCAATGGATTTTGTACTCCCTCCCCCCTCCCAGCCTGCCCCCCAAGAGGACAGAATGTCCTCTTTATAAAAGAAATTGCCAAATGTAACTATGCTTAGCAGGCAAGTAGCAAAGCATGACCACAAATGGGACATCTAAGAGCTAAACTATAAGTTAAATAGTACCCAGGAGTTAAAGTACTCAGCTATCAGAAGCAGTTATCTTTCTAATATTAAGATGAAGAACACCTTAAATATAGGTAATTTTTATCACTTAAATAAGTTGCTTTATCTAATACAAGCTGCTTGAGTTCTCATGAATTCTGTTTTGGCAACATACTAATTTCCTATGTCAAGAATATGAAGGTAAGTTTGAGAAGTTCTGGCCATTGGTATCTTTTAGGTGTTATGTTAAAAAATAATTATTTTCTGATGCCCAATACAACTGAGAAAGCATGTCAACTCTTAAAAGGCTTGAGTAAACATCACATAATAAAGCAGAAGACAACAGGAGGAAATTGTGATTAACAGGCAGTTTGCAGTCTCAGTAAATAGCAAAAAAAAAAACAACCAAACCCCAGCCCAATTTATTTCTTAGTAATAGAGAGCTCTAGCAGAACTCCTTGTTTCAACACTACATAGAAACTTTCGGAAACACAAATAAATCCATAGTGCTTCTTCAGGAATAGCTGTAATTCAAGGTACTGCCCTTTTAGCATTTATTTAATGTCTTAAATTCATTGCTTTTAATTCTCTGTTCCCTAATTCAGGATGGAGTGAAGGTGGTGAAAGAGAATGCAGATCACAACCACTATTTCTTACACCGCCTTGAATCACAGAGCTGTTAGGATTCACAGAATCGAGCTGCTATTACTAATCACAGGTAACACTTGTGTATTAGTGTATGCACTAATTTACTCATACACTCACATGGTCACTCATGGCTGGGTGGCCAGAGCACCAGCTGAGAGGTCAACCCCAGGTGAGGTCAGGGACTGGAAGGCCATGCTGTGTGACACCACCTGGGCCAAAGCAACTTATGATTTTCTGTTCTTCACTATTTGCTTTCCTTTAAGTTGTCCTCTGCACCTACCTATGCTGGGCTGCAGGGTAACTTAAGGGAGGCTGACATTTTGAAATGTTCCACAGATTTTAATTGTACACAAACTTTAAATATGCACATTTGAACATTTCCTAAAACACCCCAAAATCCATGCTGGTTGTTTCATTTCTCTTCAAAAGGACCAAACTTCCAACAGTAAAATAATAATAATAATAAAATACTGCTCATTTCAGACAGTTAGAAAAATTCCAGCCATCTCTGATGTCTGAGTCACTGTTTACCTCAGGCTGAGCAGGGTAAGAGCATAATCTCCTTCAATCCTCCATATAGCTGGTTACAGATTTGTGTTTTTTTAAAAAAAGAGGGTAATGCAGGGAGATAAGTTACATGTGTCCAATGCCGTATAGCAAGTTGCTCCTGATTAGTGATCTTCTGTAATGGTAATGCAGCATAGTCTTTGGGGGATTGCAATTGATCTCTTTTGAAGATATACAGTGTGCCCCTTCATTGACCCGGCCTCTGAGACTTCAGAGTGCACTAACAGTGGAGGATGAGAGAACAACTTTGAAGGCACTTTAAAAGCAACATAAGGAGTTTAGCTTATATTAAGATGATTTTCAGTTAGCACTGTCTTGCTTGCTTGCTTTTAGTAGTTGCATTCTTACATCAACACTTAGTTAATAGTTAGAGGTAAGAACAATTTTAGATTCTGCTTAAGCAACAAGATTTCCACATAGGAAATGGTGAATGCAGTTATCATAGTTGCTTAGGGATTAAGGAGACACATGAAGCCACTTCCTTATACCTACCGAGGATACCTATGCCAAAGCTGAACTCAGCTGCAGAGGGAAGAGGTGTGTTCTCACTGCCATGGCAAACACACATTGTGAAGAATTCCTTTGTTCTTTGTCTTGTGCCCCTCGGATTCTCTTAGCTCAAACAAAATAATACTGAATGAATTAAACAAACAAGAAAATATAATGATATCTTCCTTGTCCAAGACAGCCTCAGCCAAAAACTGTGGGAAAGACTCACCCTTAGGTTTCACCTGTCATTTCTTGCAAGTGTACAGTTATCCATTTCTAATTGACAGTCCCATAGAGTGTTCCCAGTTTAAGTCTCTCCAAAGTCTTGTCCCACTGTTAATAAAGAACTGTTGCTTTAAGCTTCATCATCACAACTTCTGCCTAGAAATTAGATGTCAATACAATGTCCAGAACAAGATGAAAAAGGTTGTGATAATAACAATAATCATGGAATTTACCAATCTAGGTGAAAATAGAAAAGCCTACTAGCTGTTTGCAAGATTTCCTATAATTTGCTGGTAAGTTCCTTGCATCCAATTAAATTGCTATCTGAAAGCCTAGTTTTCCATACTCAGGTCCCAATGTAGACAGTATTTGTTTATGAAGTATAGACTATCCCTGTTTTACACAGCCCTTAAATGTTTTCCTAATTGAATATGGACTCCCAAAACACTGAGAATCAAGAGATAAAGAAAAAATAAAATTGGATCCAAGAGGGTGCAGAGCTTACAGGGCACTATTTGTCTGTTGTGCTTATTCCTGATTAAAATTCTTTCGACCAAGCCATCCAAACTCTGTACTCCCACCATACTTGGCTAGCTCGGGCATACGGAAATTTACTAGAAAAAGACATTTACTTAAACTTTCTTAGCACATGATAACTTCAGTTCCCAAGAAAGCATGTTTTATGAGTAATTTTAGCAGAGAAGAAGGTATTGCATGCCTTGTTCTGATGTAACTCCACATATCTTCTCTGTAGGTGCCACTCATTTAAAGAGCTTTATGTGTTCTGCAAATGAAGGTAGTAAAAAATGAGCACAAATCTACATGCAGGGGTGTAGTTTGCCAACTCACACTCAAGCACAGTTCCAACACTGAAGGATTTTGTGTTGATGACTGCTGCATAGCCAATCCACCTGTCAAGGCTCAGAGAGAAGTTACTTAAAATAAAGTATGCCTGGTGTAAATCAAATATTGATGAAAGGAGGCCTTAATCACCTGCCTCCAGCTCCACAGGGCACTCAGATAGTTGATTTCAGACTTATTTACTGAGTTCCTTTCACCTTTTCTCCCTTCATTAATTTGCTGGGAAAAGCTAAATGGATGGCTAGGAGACTGTTGTCTAAATTGTAGACGTTATTATAAGCACTGCTGATTCTAATAGTCTTCCCCTTTACCTTCCTAATGAAATGAAGTCTTCCCACATACACACACTATGCACAATGAACAAAGCATAGTTATGGCAGTATCTTTGTATTATTTAACACCAAGATGCATTTCTTTAGTGTTTTACCAGGTGTGTGGTTTAGACCAGCTGATTGGTCTTGACCTCTCTGGCCCTTCTTGATCTTGGGAGATTTCATGTTGGGTGGAGATACAAGGACTGCATGAGAAAAACTCTCCTCAGTCAAGTGGTTTACGTTTGTCTGCTTGGGGCAGCTGGGGGAGGGAATTTGGAAGAAACTAGATACGTGAACACATAGGAGTGCATCTTTCAGCTCAATTTTAGGGAACTAGCTAGTAGCCAGACACTATTTTGGCATTGTCCACTGGTTTGCAGGGGAGCGTTGTCTTTTATGTTTGTTTGGGATTTTTTCTGCCCTGTATTAGGAAATGTTAAAAGTCAAAAAGAAAGAGGGAATGGAATGAAAACAGTCATGTGGGGGGCCGTGAAAAATAACATTACTGTGAAGCTGGGATAATAAACACTGACCCATGATGATCGTTACTGAGCAGCTACAAAAGCATTGGGAAAAAGGGAAACATCATTCAGCTGCAATGGAGTCTTTAAGTAGCTGGTCCTACAGCAGCTGAACATCAGTTCAGATGGTTAGAAAATCTGAAGGGCTAAGCGGGAGCCCAGACATGCAGGGGGGGTTGCCATTAAAAAGCTTGATGTTCTCTCAGCACTAACAGCAGGAACACATCTGAAGGTATAGAACATCTGTTCAGTTCCCTTTTCTAAAGCTGACCATAGCCTCAGCACAGAGAACATTTAACTGTTGCCCTCATGTACTTCCTGACTGATACAGGATGCTGTATCCCACAGCAATAAAGGAAATGATAGCCTGCCATATACATTCAAGTAATAATAAAATAAGAAGTACGTAATAATAGCCAGAGCCATATGAAATATGTACTTCATGAACCAAAATTAAACTGGAGAAATGTCTAAGCACAAAAGGTCAGGGCTCATAAACTGAACATAATCTCCTGTGCTTTACACCTCCTTCCCCACAAGCAAATTAAATTTTAATGCTTTTTGGAAGCTCTGACTGCTAAATACTGTTTCCAACCTTCCATATAGATGACAGCATAACCCTAAGGCCACTGAGATAGGCCAAGCCTACACGCTTTTACATGCAAGGTGTTGGTTTATTCCCTAATGTATACTACATTCAGCAAAACAGTTCTGATGGGATGGTGCGAGCAATTAGGATTGAAAGCTTTGGTCAGAGCTCAGGAGATCCAGATCTCCATTGTTCCAATGTTAACAATCCAATGAAAACCTCTCCTAGAGCAGAGGAGGGGGTGCTCTGTTCATTTTGCGTAAAATTAAACATCCACACTAACTGTAAGATGTTGAGAGATCAGGCTTGAAGTATGCAGCAAAGGTAATTTACAAATATATGCTAATAACTACAAATCTTTGCTTTGGAACACACATTTTTGGGTTGTTTTTGTTTGGTTGGTTGGTTGGGGTTTTTTACTTACTTTAGTAAAGTATTGACATATGTCATATACTGAGCTTTATTCAGTACCCACAAATTATGATGATGGAAGAAGCTTAAGACCAAAAATTGTTTCTAAGATATTTCTTTGGCTTCAGATGAAGACTTACAGCCTTTCTACAGGCTATCAAGCAATTACAGGTATCAAGATGGGAAGTCATATAAGACAATGACAGCATAAAATGAAAGAGGACCCTAGCAAGGCAAGGTTTAGTGAGCTGATCTAGTGAGGCTAGGGGTAAAGAAAATGAACTTGGCCTGAACTATAGTACAGGCTGGGGCACTGTATGACCTCAAGTCAGTTACTTGCTCTACTGTGCCTTAGTCAAACTGTAAGAAATTTCTTGCACTCACCAACTATTTCACCCGCGCTCATCCTAACTGTGAAATGAATGACAATCAAGATTTACAGCAGATTTTAAATGGGTAGTTTATATTCAGTTACTTGAACTAGTTATTTGGTCCACATATTCGTTTATGAAAAACTTGATTGTTTTCAAATAAAATAGGCACAAAAATACAAATATTAGCTTACACTACTGACTTTTGTCTATTCTCAGACAAAATAAACCTTACACTGCATGAGTTAAAATGTTCTTAAAGATATTCTACACTGATTCAGATGTATTAAATAAATTTACATGAGAAAGGGATGGGTTTTTCTGAATGCATTCCAAGCGTACAAAATTGTGGCATTCACATTGGAAGACAAAACTTTTACGTACAATCAAACTGCAACATTCATGATAAACAAATATTTTTTCTACTCTCTACCTGCACAACACTATTCATCAAAAAAATCAGTAAATCTGCAATGGTGAATCAGTCTTATTTTGCAGAAAAAGAAACAGAAATTAGGGCCCTCACAGTCATCAGGAGAGTCTGGACTCTCACTTGTTCCCAACTCTTCCTATTATGGTTGTTAGACACACTGGGAATTAGTGTAAGTTTTTGTAATTTGTGTTGGGAAATGTGACTGGCAGAAAACAAGAGAGGGAGTGGAGACGTATAAATTTTAAAAGCAAGCCTTTTCTGATGTGAGACTATGGTGGCGACAATTGCAGAACAAGCCTCTCTTAACAAAAATAAGATCATCTTGAGGTCATTATCACATTTGCAAAAATCTTGAGCATCACTGACTTTTCACAGCTTTTGTTCTTGCCCATGTGTCATTGCTTCCTTGTCTTCCTTGTACACCAGTGGAATGAATGCGATAGAAACTGGCAGGGTAATTAACCGGGCCACTATCTCAGGAGGTGCCCCCTTTTGTGGAGTGCAGCTCTAATGTATTCTTTAGAGACACACAGTAGTCAGGAGCATTTCTACGCTTCCAGAAATTGCGGTTCACTGCTTCATCCTATGCTGTACACTTGGTAGGTTAGAGAAACATTTATTTACTAAAATATAAATAAAGGGTAGTGAGACACGTGCCATAAAGAGAAATGTGTCTTGCTGAAGAACTGATTATCGTTTAGCTTTCCAGCCTAAACACAAACCAACAGCACATTCTAATAAACTCACCAATAAATACAGACTTCCATAATAAACTCCAGGAACCACATGATGGAAATTGCTGTACCTGCTGTTTCAAACTACTTGTGGAGGCAATGGAAATACTATACTTCTTTGCACCTGCTCCTATCTGTTAGTTCCTCTTGAAAATTTTTCCCTGCACAAATTGTAATGGAGCCTAAAAAACACGTACACACACGCATGAAAAACACTTCTCAAGAAATGGAGGTTATAGGAGTTCAGGAAGCAGCAACTATTCCCCTTGTTCACCTCTTCTTCCACTGACACGGAAAGGAACCTGGATCCATTTCAGCAGCCTACCGCACCGTTTTGCATCCTCAGCAGAACCCACAAGCATCCTGAATCAGTTTACACCCTTGCTTGCCCACAGCCTGTTAATTATAGTTGTTACAGCCCCTGCTACAGTTGCAATTGTAACAGTAATTATAGTGGTAACGTCAGCCTCGGATGCACACTGACATATTTGCTCTTCTCTCATCACATCTTCCAAAGCATTTTCTTATATGTTGAGATGTGACAATAATGTGCAGTTTGCTACTGGAAGTCTCAAATACTTCTGTTTTCTGCATGCTCACTTGAAATATTCTGAGCTGCTGGCACTGAGAGAATACATGCCACATCAGCAAGCACTCTGCAAGATGTGAAAAGATATTCTAAAAACACTGAGTAGAGGAGAAATTATCCAAATTCTTCCATTTTTTCCAACTTTTAAAACTTACTATTGATCTACATGACTCATATTCAATGAGATCACTAGACCTCCAGAAACAAACACTGCATTAATCTCTTACTTCACAGTTCTGACAATTTCAGCTTTTCCTAGTGTTCTGTGTTGGACTTGCAGGCTGTGACTTGCTTTCTTTTTTGGACTGCATAATTCTTTGTCACATATCTGTATAAAGATATATTTATGTCTACGTGGATTTGAACTGTGAGTTTTGCAGCGTATTACTAAGGTAGCTTTCCACACTAACAAAATATTACAGGCCTCTGAATCACACAGCCAAAGGTAGGCACTGAATTTAAATTTTATTCTGAAGGCCAAATGCTGCTTTTCTTGAGGTGGAGAATTCAGGTGAAATGGTCCTGCATGCCTCACTCTTACTTGTGTTTTGGGGGAAAAATATAACTTACACTGAGATACACTCAGATTAGACACATTTGGTGGATACTGGGTTTTGATTCAGAACTTAACTATAATTTGCATTTTAAAATCAAAGAGGGATATTTATTGGTATTGAAGCATATTTTACATTATGTAAAACTGCTAATCACTGGAGATAAAGAGGTCTGAAGATCCCCTCCACTGTTAAATCTGTGGAAGAGTGAATCTTGCATCATTGCTGTGAAAGTATGACTGACCCTGCCACTTCCCTGTGGTTAAGCAGTATGACTTCTCCAGACTAAGAGGGAGAAGCAAGGAAAAAAAAAAGCCAGGTCTACACTAGGGTGACACAGATGATATAACACAGAAAAGACTGTAAAATCTAACCAGGTAGACCTTTGCAAAGTGAGTATTGATCAAGATATTGGAGAAAAAAATCCCACAAGAGCTATTTCTACTTCATTTAATAGAATGGACATGCTATATTCTACACGTCAAAGAATTACAGGTTCTGTACAGAATATATAAAATTATGCAAAAAAGTAATCAAGTACCATCTCAATAACTGTCTGTTTGTGAGTTCAGTCTTACATTTCTGATAATTCCATTAATATTCTGCTTTTTTTAAGAAAAGTGATGCCCTTGTTATATGTCTATTGTATGAAGGTAACACAGTTGTGTTTATATTATCCATTAAGCAGTGCTCACCATGCTTAATTAGGGGAGTCAGTACATAGAAGAAACTATTCACAAGCATCCTATTCATTCCACCAGAATTTTACAGAACTGAAGTTAGGTCCTTTTCTCTTTATTTGACACTTCTGTGAGGGATAGTCTATCTTCAGACCATTAAATTTCAGGTCGATATCTTATCAATAGAGATAGACCCTAACTTCAGTGTTCTGAACTGTTCACAGAAGACACATTTCTCCATCTATGTCAACTGTATTGAGAGCTTGAGGTTCTGAAGTAGTCAGAGGCAACTAAAATATAGGGTGCCTCAACATCATGAAGTGCTAGATGATATTTCAAATAAATAAAATGTATGAGATCATCTTTCAGGATGGTTTACATATACCAAATAAAATAGTAAATCTAGAGCAGGATTTAAGACATATATGCTTTTACAGTCAGCCAGCAGCAATGCAATTAAAGCAAATGTAAAACCTCAGGATTTGAGTCCTAAAGAGTTTGAAAATATAGGCCTATTTTTTTCTTAAATTCTCCATCTCTGTACCAGTTTCCTACACATGTATTGTAGGTCATTTTGATGTTGGCCACAGAAAAAAGCTAATGTTGAAATTCATTAGTTATGTAAATTATACTGATTACATCTTCCCTGATGTAATCCATAATTGCTTTATTTATTTCTTCACTGATTTTGCCACTCCAGTTTCTTACGTTTTGTATAATTACTTGGTTTGGTTTATTTGCATAATCTTTAGTTTGAGCATTTAAATGTTTGGGTTGGTTTTTTTTGGGGGGTGGTGCAGGGGGGATGAGCGGGGTTATCTTGAAAAAGTGTTTGCTTACAGTAAGAGCAGATGTGAAGTAGTGACACTGGTTGTATTTTAGGAGCATGAGGCAAGAATAAAACACTAAAATACTAAGAGATATTTACCTGAGGGGAATTTGACAGAGCAGAGGTTAGGAATGGGATGCAGTTTAACATAAGCTTTAATAGTGTTTCCAGCTGAGGCTTACATAAAGCAGAAAGATTCAGTGTTTGTCCACATGGAGAACCACGCTGACGGTGTTTTTCCATTAGACACAGATACAGCAGAAACTGCAAACAAGCCTTGTTCCCAACTTGCCTCTGCCACAGTCCCTTAACACTGCCCCATTTCTGTGTTCCCCCTATTAAATTATACTTGTCTAGGCTGCTTCTATTACAGATTTCTATAGCAGTTTCCATCTTTCATTGGATAAGGTCAGTTATCCTGTAGCCTTTCTCTCTTGAAAAAATGTCTAAACCCATATATGCCTGTCATATATCTATTAGGTCCTTCCTATGAAGACCTGATCTATCTGCCACTGGCAATCTGCAGAACAGCTGTGAAAGGTAGGAGCTATCCTGCTACATGTAGCCTATCCCGGCTATCTGGGGCCAGTGGTAACATATAATTTATGGCTAAATGAACAGGTCAATTACTTTATTTTTACTTATAGTAAAATTCATATTATATAGATATTTCATACATATGGCAGCACACATCTGATCTAGCATGAACTGGCATGTGGCCAGCTGACAAAAAGTGGTGTTACGTGCAGCACTGATATCTGCCCTGTACCTTTAAAAACTGACCATACATACCATTAAACGAATACCGTAAATGTCAGTCAAGGCCTAATTAGTGTCTATAAAAGTACTTCCTGGCAATAATTGATTTCTTAATCCAGATCCCAATCTGCTCTACTGATATTCTTTAATGACTTTCTGAAGTCAGTGATAACAAATTGGATAAGAAAAGATGTTTTCGTCAATCTGGAGGATTCACAGGAGACACAAAGACTGAGTTAACATGATGCTGTTGCCAAGAGTGACTGAGCAAATAGTGTTTGCAATTACAATTCACTTCCCTAACTTGGTTTCCAGCAAAGCAGCAGCACTTTAACTTTAATTATGGCTGCCCCAAAGTAAAGGAGGGGGAAAAAAATTGCTTTCCATTACTTATTCGTTCTTTCGTCTTTCACACTCCTCAGCAAACTCGATCATGTAATTAAACTCTGAGGGCTACTTGCTGACAACCTGTGGTCAAAACTAACGGAAGATGATAATGATGCTCAATCTGGGTTCCCTCCTTCCTATAGTAACAGTTTCTGCCAAAGTGCTTCCTTTGCACAAATTACCATATGTCATAATCAGATCATTTGGAAGCAGAGTGTGATATGTAGGTAGCTGAAAAGGTTTAAAATCTTGCCATTAGAATTGCTTAAAGAGGTATTGCACTAGTAGCCCATTTTTCCCCTGTCTTCCATTCAGGCAGAGGAAAGGGCAAATTCAGCCATTGTAGTGGCTGGCAAACATTAGTGTCTCTTTCCAGTCTTCTGCTCAAAACTCAAATTCAGCTTTAAGAGTAATACTCCACTCTGGCCTCTAACTTCAGTAAATGTGGTATATAGCATGGGGAGGGAGGTCAGGGATCAGCAAGGAAAGGAAAAGATCAGAACATTTTCAGACAATCAGTGAAAAATATTGAATAACAAAGATTTGAGAATCTTTATGTCATAAAAACCATTCTCAAGGTTGTTTTATATTGCTTTCTGGCTTATATCTGCACACTCTCATATACAGACATATAAACAGATTTTTCTTCTACCATCGAAAAACCGAATAACTGAAAAAAATATTTTTGATGGACTTCCTAAAACCTGCTAAATCTGCATTCTATGAGTAAATTAGGACAAAAAAGACAGTCCTGTCATTTCAACAACCTCCTAGGCCTACTTCTTTATCTGTCTCCCAGTTGCTAATATGCTTGGGAAATGACAGCATTGTGGGTCCAGAATGATAGCAGAAACAAGCAAAAACAGAACAGAATTCAGGATGAATCAGAGCAACCCTGGTCCCATGGCTGCTATGGACAGCTACAGATCTAGCCTGCTTTCCAGTCAAAGCCACAGATCAGCCCATCCAAGTGCCAGGACTTATGGCTCTTGAAGCAGCATGTAGGAGAGGCAAAGGCTCCCAGCTGATACAAATCTGGCTGCTACTGTTTGGATTAGGTGCAACCTTGTGGAAGAAAAAGGGATTTCTCCTCCTTCCTTCCCTTTAAAGGTAACACCTGACAAAGTTTCAGGCAGGTGTATGGTGATGGGGTCAGCTGCAGCAAAAGTGGGAGAGGCTTGTGAGGTCTGGTTTATGGCAAGGAGGAGGCAGAAAACCAAGTGTCAGAGGTGGCAAAAAAAGGGGAGGCTTTTGCAGAGACCTACAGGCTTTGTGCACATATTTGTGCAAGCCAAGAAGATACTGAAAGCTGCTGGGACAAAAAGTGAACGTGAAGGAAAGAAATGCCCCAGGAATGTGTGGTGAATATTTGCTCTCCAGCCTTGTGGCTTTCTTGACTTCAGCCAGCAGCTCTGAGCTCCTGCTCTTCAAACAAGGTTTCCTTGTTCTGGTTTGATATTTTTGTTGTGCTCTAAATGTAACTTTAAAGTCAGGAATTCCCTAATGACTCTTTATGAGCTCACTTTAAAGAAAAGGCTCACTCTGGGGGGTGTCAGTCATATACAATTATCTTCAAAATAAAACTGGGTGGTTAATGGGTCAAATGGTGTCTGTGCAGGAGGAGTCAGGCTGGGAATGTCATCCTTGCAGCCCATCCGTCCCTGCTCCTAGCGTGGACGAGAGCTGAGTTGTGGGGATGATATAGGCCATGCCTGACCTGTCCCACGAAGCAATCTCCCCTTTCCCTCCCAGTCCTGCATTTGACTCTTTTGTCCACTCAAGCAGGATTGACTGGATGGTTACAAGGTGTTCTTGCACCAACAGACTGATGTAGAGATGCTGAAATGAGCGCAGTCAGACTGCTTTGTTTCTCTACCTGCTTAAAATCCCTGTCCACACAATAAAGGTTTTTCTTCCAGTTATGAACACTCCTTTCTGCTCCCAACATCTAGGAATGTTTCCCAATTCGTACATCATTGTTTTACTGATAGTTTTCTTTAGGCTTTGACATATTAGTGAACCTAATGTCAATTAAAGTGCTGGGAGTGTCATGATTTTAATTTTCTGAGAAGCTGCTTGGTCCTTAACACACTCTAATC
This sequence comes from Coracias cyanogaster, assembly GCA_033124195.1. Lineage (NCBI taxonomy): Eukaryota > Metazoa > Chordata > Aves > Coraciiformes > Coraciidae > Coracias > Coracias cyanogaster. The sequence goes on along the minus strand of JAVSBS010018683.1, from coordinate 29,083 downwards.
TTGAATTTCAGCTTTTTTTCCAGACCTAGACCTTTTCTAAGTACAGACAAACAAAAGCTCCAAATTATACTGTGGTTTGGTGAGTTTGAGCAAAATGTGCCCTAGGGCTTAGCCTGAGAACATCAACACATTTTCTTTAGTGACCCAAGACAGATAACTAGAGGCTAGGTTTCCAAAGGTGAAAGGCTGCTGTCACTAAGCCACTGTGGCAACTTAATTGAATGTTTTCTCATAGCACTAACAGCAAACACTGCTTTTACTATTTGTTCTGCGTTGGGATTAGTATGGAGTATTTGCCTGACTTGTCTCTGAACAAAAACTGTAAAAGAAGAAAAAATGTTTGCAATTACTTATTGAGTGCCTTTCTGACATATCCAAGGGTCATTCGCACAGACTTCCAGTCACTCTAGGTCAAAACTCATTTCGCTTTGGTAAATCACACCCGGGTTGGCTTTGTTGCGTGTTATGACCTGTCCCAAATCCACAGATCATCAGGCATCTAAATTAAAGAGCACAAACTCCGTAGTGCCTTTTATTTCTCTTTTCCTGCAGAGCTCTTTTTTTCTTTTTTTTTTTTTCAATTGAAGACAAATATAAAGATTTAATCTGTAATATTTTGCTTCCTTTAGGTGTCCCTATTTCTGATTTGCCATTTCCATGAGGGAGGAGCCTTTAGGAGTCACCAGGATATTCATTAATTTCCCAGTAGGGCTATGCAGATCAGTTCACAGCTTAAATGTGATAACACTTGATTTTCTTCCTTGCCCTTTCATATGCACACCCTCATAATGGAGATGGAGGAGAGATAATAAGAGAGGGAACAGGCAGCTCTTCACTGTTTGTGAGACTAATGAGCCCCTTCATTTGGTCTCATTATAAATATGCCACCTCTGGCACCAGCTTTGGTTCTGTTCCTGGCTGCATCAACATCAATTCCGAGGCACGCTGATGCATTACTAACATACGCAGCAGCCAAACCTCTTTTTTCTCAGCTTTTTTTTTGTTGTACTATCTTCCCTTTTTCATTGCTCCCCCTCTGAGAGGCACAGAAGCCTAGATTGAAAGGTAATGAGAATATTAATTAGAGCTTCTCTAAAGGACAGTTATCCTGACTGGGTGTTGTCTCTGTCTTGGTCTTTGTTCCAGGCATGTTTTGGAAGATTAATTCTTGTTTCCACAGATCAATACAAGAAATTAATATTGCTAGCTAGTAAAAAAACTGAATAAACCTCAGTCTGAGTAAACAACTTGATTTTTCTTGAGATGGACAGCTGAGGTTCATATTGAGGAGACAGAACTCTTTTGTCTTCCTTGCACCCCTATGATATCTCTATAAAAAGACATCTGTTCTTCTTTGAAAACTAGGTGTTAAGGTAGTTGCTGAGTACAGCAAGGGAGAGACACAGAAACATTACATAGGCTGCTTGTCATTTTTTGCTGTTTGCACACCATCCAGACAATAGGGATGGGAATCTATTTTCTTGGCTATTTAGAGGTCTTCCTGAAATGAGTTGCTGGTCTCATGCCAGGTCTGAGGAAATGCAACCTCCTGTTGAGATTTTATAGTTTTACCACAGGAATTGAGGACTAAATGGATAATATCTGAATTTCCCTTAATGAATGTCTCTATTGCAAAATGAAAATGTGACCAGTGCATATAAACAATGCAACACTAGGTTTTATTCAACTGTCATGGATTGGGACAAGAGTGAAAACTTGACACAGGCTCCAGCAACAAAAGCTGAAGGTGTCTATGACCAAGTTGTTATTTGGATCATTACTGTTAATATTAGGGGGTTGTTTTGTTTTGGTTTCTTTTTCTTAATCTGTGCTAACTAAATCAAAGCTGATCATACTCTTACTGACTGCAGTGTCGAAGAGAGACACTTTCCTGTGATATTAATGGAGTGATACAGTGCTCTTAACAAACTGATCTGTTAAAAAATAAGATCTTTTAGCCTGCTTTATCTCAAGTAACACCATATTCTTTTAGTTTCCCTGCTAGCAACCACTAAAGTGAGTAAGATCTAGCTGAAGGTTGAAAAGACAATTCCTTTAAAGCTGTTAAAAAAATAAAACCCTGAAAACCCAAACTATGAAAATGTCTCAAAATGTTAAAACATCAATCAATTTTCTGAATGGTCAATAATTTTTCAAGAAGCTTTATATGCGTATCTCTTTTCTTAAGTAAGCAGCATGTACTGAAAGCTTGGTTTTGAAGAAAAACAGGTATCCTGAAACAGAAATAAATGTAACTGCTGAAATAAACATCATTACAATTGTATTGTTATTGGAAGTGACAGCAAAATCTTTCTAAAATGGAAATTTCAAAATCAAAGGAAAGATAAATTCCTGTATCCACAAATTTAACATATTCACTCAGCAAGAAATTTAGGTTATTTTAATGAAGTCTTAATATTGACTTATGAAAGTTTATTTTGCTGGACTGAGACAGGCTTACACAATTAGCAGGAAGATTTTTCCTTTCCTCTTCAAATGCAGGCTGATCTGGCTGTATCTGAGATCCTGGCCTAAATGCAGCAGCCTTAGCCAAACCCCATCTCAATATCCAAATTCTCTTTCATGAAGCAAACCTGCAGAAAATGTTGACAAATATATCTGATTGAAGGTAATCTTCTAGGCTAGGTGCAATCTGAGTTTAGACCAGAATATGGAATTAAAAAAAAAAAAAATCCTTTCCGATGATGAAGGATGAGTGGATAGCTACTCTCATTCTCCTGGGCTTTTGCAACATTCAGCCCTGCTGAGCACGATATGCTGTTGTCTCATATAAGAGAGAAAAAACGTTGTCTCTTTCTCAAAGGATGCATCCAAGCATGCAGCTTCCCACACTTTGCTACTGATTTGTGAGACTGAGGAAGAAGAAAGGATCAGCTGACTTTCCTTTAGCCACCTATGAATAATGCCTAGGTGAACTGGTCAGATACTGTCAACATACCCAACAAGATATAAGCCAAAATAGAGCTTGAGTACTTGGATGTAGAAGAGTTGGCAGCTGAATGCAGATAGGCTAGAGGTAATGTTTGCGAAGAGAAGAAACCAGTTCACAGCACTGTTGGTCAGCTCAGCTTTAGAGTTCTGTTGGACTCCTTTCTGTACAAAGCTTTCAAGAGAAACCTCTCAGGTTAGTGCTTTCCAATGCTGTCAAATAGCTAGGACGATGACCTTGCCTTCATAATTCATAGACTTGTTACCTTTTGGCTGAACTACCTTAATGCAACACATGTGTTTTAAAGGTGCTTTCCATTTTTTCCTGCATCTTTACTGTGAGCTAGTACATAGTGAAGAATATAGTTTGTTTTCCTAAAAAAGAATTTAAGAATTTGCTGCAGGGCCTTCTACATTCACTGGTTTTGAATTGAAAATTCATGTATTTCTCTCAACGTTTGTACCAAATTCTCCAACTACTTTCCCATAAAATTCTGATGGGAAGTAACAGTAAAAGAGGAGATTGTGGTTTGGGATTCCTGGTAGCCACAATTTGTGCATGTGCCCTGCATACTAGAATGATGTGTAATCTTTTCTTCAGACTTTACTTCCTTGTCCTCAGCTCACACAGTTAAGCAGAAAAAAATACCCCACTGTATAAGTGGTAGGTTAAAAAGCTTACTATTCTCCAAAAGAAAAATGTTATCATTACAGCAATGTTGTTCACAAGTTTTATAGACAGCTTTCTAGTCAGCACAAATGTGTGAATCCCCTGCCCCGAGACCTCTGGCACTCTGAGGCTTGCTGCTTCAGCCCAAATCTTCAGTCTTGCACCTGACAGTGACCTGGCTCAGCCACTGGGTTACCATCCTAATAACTAATGGAAGATTTCACATCCTATAGACAGAAAATATTGAGATAACTGTTAGTCACTGAATCTTTACACTCTCACATAATTTCCTTCTTCTGCCTTTTAAATTTCTGGTGCGTAATTAAGTACATCAGTAAAAAAGCCTTTGGCAACAAGAAATCTCACTCCATCATTAACAAGCATTGTAAGTGTCACAAAGAAAAGAAAACAAAGAAACAAAACAAAGCTTTTTCATAAAAAAAAAAAAACAAACAAAATAAAGCTGGAAAATTCTTAACACTGACTAGTTTTCTTGTATCATTAAATGTGGTATATCTCCAAACCAGTTTGTCAGCTGTACGGAAGATTGAAATGAAGCTATATACCATATCTTTGTATCTGTCAAAATAATACAAACTGAAAATGGTCCTGCTAAAAGCTCTGTGAATAAAAAGAATAGTGAATGAGAAGGATATTAAGTGGTTTGGCTGAAAATAACAGGTCAATCTATTTTTCTAAAATGCTCCAATTGAATTTAAGCAGACAAAATCTAGAGCTTTTTTCTATCCTTGACTACTACACCCATAGATGTTTAGTTGTAGAACACTTTACAACATCTATTTCACTCAACAGAAGCCATAAAACTTGCCTAACTTCCTCAACAAACTTTAAAAGTACAATAAAAGCTCCAAAGCTAGAATTATTGCCAAGAAGCCAGTAAGCCACTTTCCTGACATAGCAGGGAAAAATTCAATAAAAACCCCAGCTAAACATAAGCAAGTTACTGTGTCCATATGACAGAAGGTAGCCAATAATGAGCACCAAGGATACCAATCTGAGCAGAGGAAAATATTCTCTTCCAAGCCCAGATTTGACAGTTAGGTTGTGTGAACTGGATACAAAATAACCATCACTGTATGAAGTAAGCACTGGGAAGTTCTGTCCTCTCATCACGTTTCTGTAAGCTCTTCCAGTGGGCCAGAAGACTGTGGTGGGGGGAAAGCATTTCAAAAATTTAAGTGGGGAAGAAGTAACAAGGTAGGCAGCCAATGGAAACCTTGAAAGATGGGAGCAGTACAAAACAAACAGCAATCCCAAGTATTTTAAATCCTTTTAACAATAGAATTTCTTCTTCCATCTTCAAGACCTTCATCTCAAATTAGCTCATACTCTTCTAACTCTAAACTCCATTCTTATGACTATCGACAGAAGACTATTAGAAACCTTCTAATTTCCAGTCTAAATTCATTCATTACTATTTGATAAATAGTTACACTTTAACTGTCTCTTCCTCCATATTGATAATTATCCCTCAGCCATAGATGGATTTATCCACATCCTTTTGCTCAGCTTTCTTCTTGCTAGTTTTATAAACCAAGCTCTCACTTTAGAAGAGTGATATGCCCTTCATTTCATCATCCCATGATGTTTTCTCTGCATCTGTTTTCATTACATATACCTTTCTTCAGCAATGATGGCCAGAACCATATGAGTTACAAACTACTTTTTTCTATATTTTTCTATATAATCTACAGTCACATACTGAACACTATTAAATCCACATAATTTATCCTTGAATTTTTACGACTCTATTCTGCAGCTCTGTCATTCTCCAATCAGATCAATCAGTCAACACATCTTGGTCTCTTTCCTCTCCTGTCACTTCCAGTTGATGAGTTCTCACTGAACCTTGGCTTATGTCCATGCAAGGATTTTTGACTATGCTTTGCAAGATTTCTATGACTTGTACATGCTATTCTGTTATGACTTTAAATAATACCTTTATGTTGTCCACAGTCAACACATTTCAGCTCTAAGTGCTTGAAAAGATTCCTGTCACAAAGGCTAAAACTACCAAATACATGGTATCTTTCTAAACTAATTTCTTAACCTGTTCTTTGAGTCTGAAATATTCATTTACCAGAATAAGAGAATCATTTATATAAATGCAGGGGCCTATCTCCAAATTATCCTCATTAAGCAGTGAATGAGGGGATTTGGATTTTTATGAAAAGTGCTCTGTTGTCCACAGTGGAATAATTCACTGATTTAAAACTGTAAGGTGCTGACAATGTTTTAAATTATCAGCCTCATTAACAGGGTAAGGTTATGACTTCAGGTTAGGGTAGTCAGCAAAAAGTGTTAGAAGACTAAAACTGGCTGCATGTGGTTCAGTCTCTGTGTGTAAAATAAAGGTCAGACACTACAGCAAAAATATGTCACACAGCTCCATAATAAAATTATGGAATGTATCTTTTTTGTGAGGATAACCTGATTTGCAATACAGGATTTTCTGCTTTTTCATTTTTAGAACTATTTGAGGTCTCATTTTTTAGAACTATTTGATGTCCAATCATCATGTTCTAACTTTCATCTCAAATTGCTTGGGACTTCTGAATTTTGCCCAGATTTCCTTGTAATAGCTTAGGTCTCTGGTATTCAATAACTTGGAAATTCCATTTTCAAAAATGAAATTGAAAAGCATCTTCATACAGATGAAAATAAAGTTTTTCAGTACCTTAAAGGAAGGTTTGGTTTCTATAAATACTGGCCTATTTCCTGCTCAGTTGAAAATATCTGTAATACGGGCTGCATATCTGTACAGTAGATAATTCAGATGGGGTCACAAAGGTTTCACATTTCCTAATGGTAGTTGCCAATTAACAGATTTTACACCGACTTCATTTTTACTCAGTGGCACAGCATTCTAGAATGACAAATTGAAGGAAGATATTTAATACCATATCATAAATGGTGACAAAAACTCAAGCAACTTTGGGTGGGCTGAGCCTAAGCTTCAATTAATACCGAAATTTTTGCTATAGAAGCTCCTTAAAATAAGATACGTATTTCACAATTCCATGGTAAAGCACTAATAAACATGCAAATAGAAGTGATCCAGCCCCATAAAGTCCCCAAATGCACTTACGAGGTTTGAACTTTTTCAAGTGTATAATCAAAGCAGAGTGGAGTGCCTGGAAAGGCTTTCCTTGACATCAATGGGCTATGGAACAGGCTTGATGTGTTGACAGCTAGAGAGATGCTCTGAAACTATCTGAAAATAAATTCAAGGTATGATAGGACACTGTGGGAAAAGAGATACCATTGCTTCATTCTCCTCCATGTCAGGAAATTATCTCTGAGCTGTCAGTGTCAGTTTCTCATTTTAGTGTTTACGTTTCTGGCTCATCTCTCACCAAATGTCTTTCCTTTTGTACGTATGACAATTGATTAGAAATAAAAAGCAACAGGGTCATAAAAGTAACACACTTTACATCTATAATATGAAATATTCTTGCACATAGCCAAGTCTTATCTTCTTCAAATAATATCCACCACACAATGGAAAAAGCTGAGACAAATAAGTTTCTGCCAACACTGGGTCTTTGTACTTTAGCATTCCCTTACCCAGACTTAGCATTAGCTGGGAATTTGTAACTTTCCCCTAAGCTCTGATCCACCTTAAAAGCAGCAGTCACATTCCAATTGATTTGGTGAGATGAATGTTATTTACACTTCAGTTTGCACCTTTTTCTAAGATTTCATAAGAGAATAAATCCACACTTCCAGGGACGGCTGTGCATGATGAAGTCTGGGGCTGTTAAGCAAAAGTGTTAGACACGTATGGGAATGTATTAGTTAGGGTCACACCTCCATTTTAAGATTTTTAAGTGACAGCAAGAGCATAAAAGACAGCAGGATGGCAAAGAGAGACTGCATGTGATACTTTTCTTCTTTATAATCACGTTTTTTTAAAGAATGTTAAGCATTACTATCCAACAACCTAGATGGATCATACTGCCTAGGCGCACCTGGACAAGCAAGACAAAGCTTTGATGAAATAACTCCTTTAAATTAGATGTATGATTTACATGCTATGTATGCTGAGGCCAGGAATCTCCTAATGCCAAACACATTTCAAAAAAGACATTAGTAACCACAATGATGTAATACTCCTAGTAAAAATTCATTAGAGCAGCAAGTTGATACTGACAGCACTCTTTCAAAGATGTTACACATCCTGAGAAATCTATGCTAAAATAGAGCAGTGCATTGTACCACGTTTTAATGCTCTCTCCTTACCTTTTTTTTTCGCCTGTCTTTTCTCACATTCAAGTGTCAGCAGTTTCCCTAGCCATCACAAAAGTAACATAGAAAATGTCATTACTGTGATCTCTCCAAAGTGATTTGCTCATGGATCCTGCAAGCAAAAACAAAAAGACGAGTCAGATATCTGTGCTTACTTGAATTGCAGCTGCTGCAACACTTACATCAGCACATGGCTTTCTTTGCATTTGCCTGATTTTCCAGAAAGCTGTTCTAGAGATGAAGTGTGTTCAAATTCTGGTCTTATATTCAGTGTTCTTGGACATCTTGTTTATGCTGGATAACCTACTATCCAGTGCAAGGTGTTGCAGTCATATCTGAGGACTTCTTCAAGACAGCTACCAAATCTTCCAGTTAAGCTTGACTGTGTAATGGTAAAGCTGTGTAAAACGGTAGCACTTAACCAAGAATCTGACTTCACTGGGAATCAACCTCATCATTTTTCTTACAGGTTTGGGAACTGCACACAGCTGTTGTTTGTATGCTATTCTTTGGCCAGATGATTACAGTATAATGCTGTAAAGCCCAGTCCTCTTCATACTCCATACCAGTGCAGTCTGTGCTTGAATCAGTTGGCCTAAAGTCAGCATGACCCAGAGTCTGAACCACAGAAGCAAAAGAGCTGTGGTGACCTAACCCCCAACTGGTACAATTGTGCTGTGTTTGAGGAAGGCTCCTGGTTTCCCATGCTGTTGCTGTTGTGAAGTGCTGCCACAATCCAGGCTGGGACAAAGGAGAACAGCATTTGTCCTCAAGTTAACTAAGTCACCAAAGGGTTCAAGTGTATTTTTGAAACCTTTACATCTTTGAAATGATCTTCACTAGTCAAATAGCCCTTTTCCAGTTTTTCTAGAATTTCTACACTAATTCTTCCTTATTTTCATAAACGAGAAATCAGCTTGGGTTTTTAGGGCTTACAAGATGCAAAGATCTGAAGAAAGACCACTTCTGGGCAAGAAAAAATCTTCCAGTCCTGCCTGGACTCTCACCTTTCTGAACTATGACCCTATGCACCCATGAGATCTCACACAATGGTATGGAAAATTTTATACACTAATCTTTTTATTTGCTTTGTTTTTGGGTATGAGTTTGGAAAGAATGGGTTCAACAGAACAAAAATATTTCATAGGTTCATATTGCTTTTAACAATTTCTTTGTGCTCAAAATGGTCTGGGAGAAAGCAAATAGAAGGGATTGTCATTGAAATGAAACTGATTATTTGTGTACTTTACCATTTTGATTGACCAGAAATTATTATTATTTTTTTTAATTGCTAATTAAATGAAGCAAAAAAGTCCAGGAATCAATATGCAGTCCACATTCAAAGGAAGTACAACTTGCTTTGCTACTCTCTTGGCTTCTACTAGGTGTGCAAATGTTAAAAAAAAAAAAAGAAAAAAAATTTTCACAGTTTAGTAATGTCATCTGAGGAAAAGGCAAGAAAGCAGCAGGCACATTGGCAGCACTTGTCTTTGTCACATGCTACTACTTACTGAAGGCTAGTAGTCAAGCTCTTGAAACTGGGAAAAAACTTCTTGAAACTAAAACCCTTATGAAACTAAAAAAGATCAAATTTTTAAAATGGAGAAAAAGCTGAAAACAGAGGCGAAAGAAGAGATTCATAGAGGAAAACAATGAGTGATTACATTAGCTGGTAGGGATGACCACACTAGCAGAAACATTATGCAAAAGGTTGCTGGGATCAAGCGGTTGTTATCTTTGGGTCTACAAATAAACAAAGAAAAAGCAAATTTTCTTCTCCTTTTTTTCTCTCATATTTGCAAAAATACTAAATAAAGGGAGTGAAAGAATAGATCAAGAACTGAGAGCAGTTCTAAGGAGAGTCTGAAACATGACTCCATGTCTTGCCCAAACTGTATACACAGCAGATACCTGCCACCTCATCTATCTTGATGTGATGTGTCTCTTATTGATCTGCTCAGCTGCCAATACCAGACACCTGGCCAGCCCAGGTGATGAGGTAATCAGCCATGATGAAGATTGATCCACAGCAGTCCATCTAAGACAGACTCTGAGAAACAGGGGATGAGCTAGCACTTAGTAAATGCAATGGGAATGTTTTGCCTTTTTTACAGAGTGAATTAGAAGTATCTTTTCATTTTAAGGGCATCACAATGTTAACATGCATTCATAGCAGTCATTCTGCAACAAATGTAAAAGAAGTGAGCAGCTAGGAAGCGATGAAGCAAGGTCTTACTGAAGGTTTTCTCTTGGGCAACACAAAGCATTTCACCTACCTTCCTTGCTATTAGTATGTCTGGTTTGACATTATACCAGCCCATCCAGTATTGTCACAGTAGCTCATTTCTATCTATTCACACAGCATTGCAAATCAAGTAAAAGTTGTCCTATCGAAGCCAAGACTAACAAGAGGAGTCTATTTTTAGCATGAAAGTGAGTTTAACAAATGGATTGTAGCTAAGGCAGCATGACAGCCCTGCCGACTAATTAATAGAGACACTAAAGGTGATTTTGTAACAGAGCCAGAATCGCTACTACACTGGGCCTTCAGATTAGGCAGACTTTGCAGGTCTATTGTGTTGTCCAGCCATAAAAGGCAGCTCAAATACACCATGAACCTAGTCCAAACATGCTCTAACATAACCTGCTCTTAAACAGATACAATTCTTCCTTGTTTTGTTCAGCTTCATTCTTTGTTCATCCCAGCATTAATCAGAATCCTTATGTCTTGCAGTCTTTCTCTCTGCTGTTTTGCATAAAAGTGTCTAATAACTGATGAAATGTGCCACAGAGGACTGGATTGAAGGCATCCAGCTATAGAGGAGGACTAAAACTCCTTCTCTGGAGAATAACAGGTAACAACTATGGCACAAAATTGCAACAGAAATCAAAACCAGAATCTGGACTTGATGTTTTCTTCCCTAGCATGTCATGTGATTCCTGGCCAAACCACATCCACTCATGTGCTTTAAGGGCTTTATGGGTGCCCAGATTTTTTCATACTTGACGTGGATTGCAGAAAAGAAAATATACCAGGCTCTTCATTAACCTCTCCCCCAAATTTTCCATAGATTTTTTTAAAGAACATAGAATGTAATTCCCTGGAAGATCATTTTATAGCAAACAATTTTATGACCACAGAGTTTTCCCATAAAACGAACTAGCTCTCTTTATCTTTCAATTCCTATTAAATTTGGCTGCATCCACATGCCTTTAAAAAGACATTTTCTTCTCTAGACCATCCTGTTTCAGGAGGTTCTCAGCTTGCCATTACTAAGCTTCACTTTTGAAATTATTATCTCAGGAGCTGCTCCCCAGGGAAATTACTGCAATCCAATCACCACAAATGTAAATTAAATCAGCATCCAATATAACCACAGTGGTTTGTGTTCTCTCCACTCCTTTCTCCCTTTGAGAAATCTAATTCTGGAACTACTGGAATAAATTCTAGTCTCCACCTCTCATAAGGAAATAGCTGCAACGATCTGAGAACACATACAGTCTTTAGGATATCGCAGTACAATGTAGTTGTGATGCTTATTACAGTTCATTAGTTTAGCAGCCTTCCTTCTGCTTATCCTCTCTCTTCTTCTGTGTTTGCTTTATATTTTCTGAGTAGGGATAAAGATGGGAATCCCACTGTGTGTGTGAGACCCTGTTTAGAGCATTCCACAAGGGAAAGTTGTGCTTCCTTGTGTGCAGGTTTGGAAATACTCATCATACGAGCTGAGATTTCAAACTGGTCAGCAAAACATTGGGTTGGCAATACTCCGAGAGGTGTAGCATGTGCTTCACCTCACAGCTAAGTAAAAGGTAGAAAATTGTTCAGATTGGAGAAGTGTAATGTTAACTGGGAAAAGTATCAGATTCCCCATATTAGCAATCAGTAAACCAAAAAAAGGAAAGGGATAGGTGGGTAGAAGATGAAGGAATCATGAAGAAAATTAAAAATGTTTGAAATTAAATATCACAGAATAAAAGTGTGTGGTTCATCTGAAATTATCACTTTGTTCTCAATCTTCACTCAAGAACAAACTCAGCTTCCTGTGGCAAATACGTGCATGCAAGTCTGATAATTCAGATAGATAACAAGTAATCCAGGGAAATGCCTTCAGCTCTGTGTCCCAAGACACTAATTGGTCTGTACCATGTGTCTTGAAAAAGCCGATGTTAGAACAAATTACGCCGAGTACCACATTTAAGGTTATTTTAAAGGTATTGGATAATATGCAGAACAGTGATGTTCTTTCTTTAAAATAAAAGGTCAGCTGATGTCCACACAATCTGCAATGATGAAACCTGGGATTATGAATGAATTACATGTTTCACACTTAAAAGTTATTCTATATCACTTTTTATAGGGAAAAAAAATACTCTGCTTGGCATCAGAAATGTTATCTCCCCCAAAATGAATACCATTCAAATAGTTGCTGCAAATGTTGAGAGAATCTTCACATCAGTTATACTTTAGTACTTTGGATTTGAATATGCAAGGTTTAAAATTTGCAGCAAATCTCCAGTCACCAAATGCAACATGATTTTACTCTTACGCTATTTACAGAACTGTGTTTTATTCACATTGTGTCAAAGTGTATAATGGTTATTATTATTATTAATAACTCATCTGCAACATTTAAGCAATAGCCTGGTGCACCATTGACAAAGGACAGATTAAAACAAAGTTATTCATAGTCCTGAACAACCCTGTAAATCTAAAAAGAAATAAAATATTGTGTTGTTTTTTTCTCAACATCCATACACAAATGTACATATATTCATTTAATTCTCCTCAGCAAGACTGTAAGCTTCCTTCACAATATATATTAGATAGGAATGGTAAGTATCATACAAAATATTTCTCTCCAGTTATAAGAAAACATTTATCTGATATTAACATGAGTAGTTGAATGTGTGCAGGCATCACCAAGCAATTTATATTGCCAGCCAGTGTTGGTGTCAAAGCATATCACTGTTAGTTGGTATTGGGTTTTTATGTTTTGGAATGGAGATGCAATACAGCTGGGCCATAACAAAAAAGTCTTTTATTATGTATGCATTTGTATATGCATACATGCATAATACATACCTAAGTATAGACTTTGACATATTTCCAGTTTTTCATTCTGCATTTCTTGTTTTAAGTTTTGCAAATATCACTGGTCGCTACAGTGTTGCTACTGAGTAACCTTACGTAGACTCAGAAAGGAGGGAGTCTTTATATAGAATTTATAGATATCTCTGTTTAACTTTCACTAAGTGACTGAAAGTCCAGAAAAATTTAGAAATAGAAAAGGTGAATGAATCAGTGCAACTATTATATGATTTCTGGCAAGTAGTGGAGGTCACAGAAAAATCAGGGACAATTCTGTCAATTGTAAGCCTAGGCAGGAATAGTAAGAAGTAGTTAAAAAGTGCACTTAAGTATGCAGCTGTATTCCAATGGATGGCATCATCCAAGGACTGATAGAGGCACAGACTGGTAATGTAATGTAAGCAATTAGTTCTGGCAGCTACAAAAGAACTGGTGAAGCAGAAAAATCAGTCTCAAGAACTAATCTGTATCTGCACAATAGCAATGTCTTGATAACACATCTGAAACATGGCAGTTCAAACAGACAGGACAGAAGAGCTGTATGGATGCCTCAGATAGCTGTCACCCACTAATGACTCTTAGAGCCAGGTGGAAGCAACGAATTATCATTTGGGAAAACTGAAAGGGAATAGAGGCAAACCACCTACCACTTAAAAAAGATAAATGTAAAGTGTGCCTTACTGGATGAGGTCAGAAAGAAAAAACAGTTAAATTACAATTTCACAGGGTTTCTTTGGGAACACTGCTCTTATGCATCAGTAAATGTAAAGTATTGTGTGCACTTACACTACAGACTGGCTCTGACTCCACAAATCAGTTGCACATATATTTAAGTTTGTACAGATGCACCATTCAGAAACATAGTTGCAAATGAGGCTTGTCTAAATTATTTTTTCTGTGGCTTTTCTTTGCACAGACTCATGTAAGCAACTTTTCCAATTAGCCTCTTTCTAGCTGATCTTTATCAAGTCACTTCACTATTTTTCCACCAGTGAAGTGCAACAATAGCACTAGTTTTCTCTATGAGATACTCTGACTGCCATTGGATAGATGAGATTATTCCAGTATTAAGTCTTTTTTATCAGTCTGGTGTATCTAGATGAGGGAAAGGATCTACATCTATAGCAGGGTACTACATACATAACATAGTACATCTATCACACTGTGTACGAAGACTCCTGAGAATTCCCCCCTGGCTGACCCAGTTTACTTTGTTTTGTACCAAAACCCAGTTGGGTGTGCGTACAGGCTGGATTCTCTCCTAAACCCAACCTTGCTGTCCAGGGGAGTACCTGCTGTGCTCCAGCCTCAGGGGACTTTTAGCTTGCTGTACCAGGCTGGAGCTAGCCTGAAGCAAAATCCCCCAAATGCATGCAGTGCGGATCTCTGCACCAACTATTTCACTCTTCAAATTCACTCCTATTGTAACTATTTATTAATGTAGATGTAGCCTATGGCGATAAAAAGTAGTTCATATCTCTAGAATAAATGAGGCATAGGTACCTACTGTTCTCACTATGAGCTGCTTTGTGGATTTTCCGGTGCCTGGTAAAGGTTGAGCTCATTCTGTTACCTGGGACGTTAATAGAATCTCTCCCTTCATCTAGCTACCTGTTTCTCCCAGAAACACGAAAGTAATATCCTGGACATGCCTCTAACATACTTGGCCAAAAAGTGACCAAAAGTATTAAAAAGGAAGAAGGGCTTAAAGGGAAGCAGAGAATAACTAATTAAAAGCAGATAAATCTTGCTGTTTTAACAAAGCAGGCAAAAAGTCTTTATAAAAACATAGTCCTGAGCAGCAAAATTACAATCAGAGAGCTTTTCAAAAAGCTTGTCTAAGACAGACCAAAACAATAGGGTTTTTAACATAGTCCCACACAAATTCTGGGAGTTTAAAAGGATGATAGGGTGGGGTTTTTTTCTGTAATGCAGTGTTTGTGCTGAGGCAAGTTAAACTAATTTGGATACTCCAAGCTGTATATTCCCATAACTTAAAGCGTTTGTCTTCAGATCCAAATCAGTATTCTGTATTTAAAACACTTGGTTTGGAAAAAAAAAATAATTGTATAACTTACTGATGCATTAATCTAAACAAAGCACTTACAGAAGACTGTTTATTTTTAATTAAAATATTCCATTAGTATTTCGAATGGTTTGGAAATAGCTGCTGTCTTTAAAGTCTTTACTTGACTTCAGCATTCACAGCCATGCACAGCAGTGTGCTCCGTGGCCCCTCACTGCTCTGGCGTAGCGTGAAGGGTCCAGTGCAGCATCTCTTGGTAGGGTTCAGCAATCCACCCACCCACACCCTGTGCTGGCCCAGGGCGGGTCTGCCTAGTGGCAGGGACAGGGCACTTGGTCTACCACAGAAGCCGTTCCATTGTAGCTCACTGGTATCAATATGCCCACAATGCCACTGGAAAGCCGCCCAGGAGTAACACAGTTTTCTCATCACTTCTACAATACCTGCATTTTTTTTTTTTTTTACTCTTATGAAAACCCACAGTTGTCTCCTCCAGTCTCCCGTTCACAACTGTTCTCTGCAATGGCTAGATTTAGGATGATGTTGAATTTAAGGCATTTATTCTCATCTCTAAAATGTACCCTGTTAGTGTGACTGGAGCACAAAATCACCTCTCTTACAATTAACTGACTCCTAGCTGTGTCAGCAAGAGAGAAGCTAAACCTGCCATACTGGCTGAAGAAGCAGTGTCATGAAGAAGCAGGGACAGAGAAATCTCTCTGAAATTTCAACTGTGTCTTCACTGCTCTTTAGTAAAGGGCAGGTATTTTTCCAGGTCTTTAGCAGGGGAGTATTGCTCAGCTCCTGATAAAGTATACACACTGTGAAAGTTATTTTTAAAAATCATTTATCTTTCAGAGTTTCCCAATCTAGACTGCACAAGATTTTTACAAGACAGAGATTTTTAAAAGGCCTACTATTTTTAACTTGGAACTGAATTTATAATTGAACAAAGTGTTACATATGACAGTGGATGGCAAAAGACTTTAGGAACCTATCTGAAATTTAGCTTTAATTTGCAATAATTAAATTGTAAATTCAGAAATACAGAAAGAAAACTCCAGATTTTTTTATTAGATGGATTATTCTTGTTTCAAGAATTCATTCATGAATATTCAGTTCAGCCTTCGGTCTCTGAGTGGCATTTATATAACAGATAGCTGAAAGGATTGACTCTTCTCTCTTCCCTCTGCTACTAACTTGAAAGAGGAAAATGCTTTGTATAAAATGTCGTATCAAAACACAAAACTCCCATTCAGATTTCTTTTAAGAACTATCACAGCTGCCCTTCATCTGCTTCCTACCTTTTTTTGGTGTGAATATGTTAGTAAGGTATTCAATGAACAATAACATAGGAAATTTATAAGGAAAAACTTGTAAGTTAACATATGATAGTACATCACACCATCATTTCACACAGTAACTCCACTGAGGGAAGCAAAACATTGGTTCACCATGATATGACATCCCACATCACATGGCAGAATGACTTAAAGTCATCCCATGTTATCACAGTGGTTGCTTACCCATAAAAAGCAACACTCTGCTTGGAGGATTTTGAGAGTCCTCCCATTGTGCATGGCAAACGTGGCCTCAGGGGGGGAACTCGGGTCAGAGATGGTGCTAGCCTAGGCCACCCCTGAGGATGGGTGGCAGTGGGTGCTGTGACTGAGACCTGTGTAGGTTGGCATGTGCCAGCCTGTCCCGCAGGGGAACTCATGAGCCCAAACATGTATATACCATGGGTCCCCTGTCACCAGCTCACCTCTCCCCTGTGCCTTTGAGAATGCTTGCTTCTTCAACACACATGAATTTACCACAGAAGAGCAAGAATTACCTTAAATTACAGATGCTTTCCTTCCTCACATATATTAGTAGCCTTCTTGCAAAAAGCACTTTTGTAAATGTCATGATGCGCTGGAATCAATTGTAGTACGTACCCTTTAAATAAAACAACAAAGTAATTCCTGAGAGCCTTGGTATTTCAAGACATCCAGGGTAAACAGAAAATTTTATTGGTGCTTGGGTTTATTCTCCGGTGATTCAACAAGAGAGCAATACAAGAAAAATCTGTGGTTGTAGCTGAGATGTAACCAGGAGGAGATTTTACTATGTATGTATTCTGCTCTGCATGGGAAGAGAAGATAAAGCCAAATGTGGTTTCCCAAAAAATGTGTGACCAGTAGATTATTTCCTGCTTAATACAACATAACTAAATGTGTCTAAGTTTCTCCAGATGGATATTATTTATGAATCTGGGAGAAGATAAAATTAATAAGAACATCAAAGATGTGCTGAAAAGTTTCCTGGTTAAATATTATCTGACCTCCAAATGTTCTTCCTCTGCATTTCCTGCAGCAGTTTAGTTATTAGTCAACCTGTTAACTGCTCCTTCTACAGAAATGCAGATTTCAGGTTTATAAATATCTGAATCAGAGCTGGAATTTAAACTTCATGTTGGTTTAAATCCTGTTCGTCAAGGTGATATTTTTTTCAGAGACCTGATGCCCTGGCCTTATGTTTGTGCTTCACTCCCCAGGCAAAAGCAGGAGTACATGCTTTCTGCACTCAGGATTTCTCCAGCACAGCCAGCTATTCATCACCCACAGTACTGGACAGAGGGATGACTTGGAGTGCATGACCACAGCACACTGCTTTTGTTACGGCAGGAGTTCTTTTGTAGATAAAAGTCTGCAGACCACTGTGGCGACCAAGCTACAGAGCTATTTATCATACTTACACTTGCTCACATGCTGCGGTTCAGAGCACTCAACAAACTATTTCACAGAGAAGCAGGCACTGCTCTGTACTGAAGTCAAGGGGATTCGAAGAATTCAGAATGACTTCTCCATTTCCTTTCTTCCACCGTGCCCCTTACTTGATGTGCATATCAGTGCATTCAGTGTTTCCCTGCAAAAATATGCAAGAATGTCAGTGGAAGAGCTCCACTCTGCTGACAAACATCCGTACACCAAGTTTTCTGCCACTTCAGTAATATCTCCCTCTCAAAACCCAAATGTGCTGGGAGAAGCTCATATCTGAAATCCCGAGAAGCTCTTCAGGCTCATCATTAAGAGCATATTCTGAGTTGGTGCTTCAGAGAAATCAGAGACAGGAGAGTGAGTAATAGTCTAGGTTAGACAGAATTTCATTAAAATAAATAATACATTCCGTGTATGTTCTTAAGGAGTTTTACAAACATGTGTCAAAACGCTTCAGTGATAATTGTGACTATTACTCCTCTTGCTAGACTGTAGCTTTGCTAATGTAAGCAGAGATTTCCAGGAACATACTTGCTGTCCCATAGCTCTACGCTTCCCACCAGGCAGACCATGCAGGGCAAGTTTGGGACCTGGAGAGCAGTAGACACCAGCCAGCTGTATAGCATGGCATGCTGCGGGGGAACACAGGAGGCTACAGTGAGTCAGGAAACCAGCCCATGCACGGTGTGTGCAAGCAATACAGAATGAAAAAATATGTAATGAACAGTGAGGTTTCCAAAACACCAACACCATCAATTAGCAAGCATAACAAAAAAAAAGACTAATTATGAGTCCTAGACAATGGCTACAGAGCAATCAGCCATTAGATACAGGGCATTCCCACTTAAAGTTGTGATCAAGGAGAAGAAGCAGCAGAAGAAAGAGGAATCCCTGATCTGCGTAGTAAATTCTATGCATTTAGTTAAAGATTTGTCAGATTATTACTTTACTGAATTCTAAGGGCTTATATTGCTCTATATGAAAGTTTAGACTAATTTACATCCCAAAGTAGTTAGCTGTGTTTGCTGAGCTAACTTGATCATACAGAACTTTTCAATGGATTTAACCTTTACATAACGGTAGAGAGAACTTCCCTCTCAAAGACAACATAGTGATACCCTGTGAAGCCCAGGTACTGCTCCGGGGAGCCCAGCTGCTTCAGGATATGCATTAGAAACTAATCTTCTGCTACAGGTCAGCATCAATTGCTGCTGAATGCATCCAAGGCCCAGATACTTTTCAAAGAATACCTCAGATAGCTGTGCCTCGCACTCGGTAGTCCTGCATCATCTGCAACAGCTGACTGATCTTTCGTTGCCACAATGGGACTGAAATCCTGGCATAAATGTGCCATGGGACAAGCGCACCTCAATCATATTTCTCTTTTTCACATCCACAAGGACATCAACACTGACTGTGCTAGAGTAAATGCGATTTTTGCAGAGGTCGAAGACTGTCAGTGTTGTCAAGCTTCTGCAAATGTTTACATTCTGAAATGGGTTATGAGGCCACGTAACTCCATAAGAACACAAAGCCACAGTTTTGCCTTGCATCCTATAATAAAATTCAAAGACTGGCAAAGTAGCGCTAGTTAATCTGTTCTGCAAGTTGTACCTTTTCCTCGCCCTTCTGTGTTGGAGAACAATCCACTGGCAGCTTGCGGTTTGCTGGCAGTTTTTTAAATTGTCCTTTCCTTTGTTTTTACAAATAGGACAGTTATACTGTCAGTATTCATCATTTTCAGAGGTAACTGGAACAGATTCCATCCACAGGTTCCAAATTAGGCTTCAGTTTTCCAAGTGGCTCCTCTCTGGTTGCTGGGCAAACAAGCTTCCCCAGGCATATTTCAGTCCTCACTATTCGGGTCAACAGCAGTTATTCACATGGGGGTTTCACCCTGTGAGGACGTCAGGGGGAAGGAGAAGCAGGGCTTGGAGCCAGGAGCACCCCAGTACAAGGCAAGGGCCCCTGACCAGGACCCTGGTCTGGGACAGGGACAGCAACAAAGTCCTTAAAGAGACCCAAGGTGATGCTCAGGGAGCTCAGCCAGGGCAGCAAGGCATGGAGCCAGCCATGGTGATGCCTGTGTCAGGCCTGGGGCCCTGGTCACGAGAAAATGTTATCCCTGGGCTCAGGGGTAGAGGTCTCCAATGGGGGCTTTGGGGGGGGAATCAGTCACGGAAAGTGGGTCTTGCCCATCCCCATGGGGTGCTGACAGAAGATTATAGAATCATTAAATAGTTGGTGTTGGAAGGCACTTTTAAAGGTCACCTAATCCAATCCCAACCTCCTTGGAAGAATCCCTTTCCAGAAATTACCTTTTACCACCTATAAGACTTCAGTGAAAATAGTATGAAAAAAAAACACTTTTTTTTTTTTTTTCCCAAAAAACATCTATGAGAGCACTCTGAGTGTAAAAAGATCTAGATACCCAGGTTAATTTTTGCAATAATTTTGTTTTCAATGACAGTTTATACAGTTTATACGTTAAACTGAATATTAAATGGATACAAAATGCTACTATCCACAACAAAATTATTTTATGGACTGTATTCACTAGTTGTTTACATACATCCTTCTTTTCCAGAATTCAGTCAGTCATAAAGGAAATTATATTGTCTTATTTTCTAGCAAAACATTTTAGTTGTCATGTCATGAAAGAGTGTCAGTTCTCTTACATGTCTCATAGGCAGAAATAATAAAGATTAAAATATGGGGAATCAGTCACTCAAGAAAATCACACTAGGTTTTAAAACTAAGTTTCTACCAAAAAAAAAAATTGTTTATTCCTCTTTACAAGTAGGATTTCCAGAATGAGAGTACAGTGAAATTTTAAATGTTCATGTGCTTAATAAAACACTATATCTATGGTTAAAAGTTATTTTGCAAGTTTTATATGATAACAAACTGAAAACTTCTACTTTTGTCTCATGACAACCCTAACCCTAACCCTGTCTCAGCTTTGACCTACCCCTTAGCTAAAGATATGTCCCTACTATGAAAAAATTCTACTGCAGTGCCTAAAGCATTAGAAGGAAATCCTGCATGCAGTTAAAAGCTGTACATATTGTCACATGAACATTTTATTTGTTGCTGAGTTATCCATTGAGATAACAGCAACACCAACAGCCAAGCTGAGCACACTGCATTGGTACCATACCCATACATCATGACAACTAACGAAATTGCAAATACTATTAATTCAACTACACAGCTCATTATGATGAAAAATTTATTTGCAGATACCTCCTTGATTAATGATTAATGTCTGTTTAATCTTAAACATATCCAGTAAGAAAGAAACTAAAGTCAATGAGAGCTACCTGACATCAGAGTGAACACAATTTATCACTTCAATGAATAGTCCATGGCATTGTTCACTGTGCATACAAATACACACAAACACTTCCACAACCTCTGTGGAATAATGAAGTATCTAGGAAATACACAAAAGGACAGAAAACTCATGAGGCATATAGTATAGGTATTTGCATAGACAGTAGACAAAGGCAGCTGTGAGAAAGAGAGAGAAAGAAGACATGCCAGCTAAAAAGAAATCTGCTCTATTCTCTTCTGCTGTACTCGGTGGCATTTTAGAAGTTGCCAAAATTGTTGGTACTTTCTGCTTCAATACACCTACCCAATTTTCTCAAACGTTTGGAGTTGCTTTTCAACTGGACAGATTTACTCCACATGAGTTCTTAAGAGCATATTCTTTGCATTACAATTGCTGATTCCTTAGGCAGGTTTCTACAGTAGCTCTTCTGAAGAATTATAAAGTTGTGATAAATAAAAAGTGCTGTTTTGTACCCTGCACTAAACTGTCTTATATCAAGCCCAATCCTTCAAAACTTTTGCATGTGTTTCTCTTGAAACTACAAGTAGAGCCTTTGACATGAGTGGCTTACATGTAACAGCTGCCACATAAGATCAGATCAATATTCCATCCAACCCAGAAGATGCAGAAGATACCACACAGAAAGAGCATATGAGCCTGGCCACTGTGTGCTGTTCCTTCCCCTCATACCACCCCAAACTTCTCATCTGGACAACTGTCATCTGTTGTCGTGTATGTGCTGAGACTTTCATATAAGGTTAGCCTATGAGATTCATATCTAGCCCTCAGGCTTTTTACAGTGGTGTCCTATCAAACAAATAATGAAATAATTTCCTTGAGATAACTTCTCTTTTATAGTAGCTGTATTAATCAAGTCTACTAATAAAGTGGAGCCTCCTTGCAATATATGCATAGCTACCTTAAATACATACCATAATGAGCTCTGGGAGCAGGTGTAATTTTCTATTCATAACAGAGGCAGGGTCCCATGTACTGACATCCATCAAGGCACTAGTAACCACTTCCAGAAACAGCATGTACCAGCTATTACATCCCTATTTTGTAATCAAAAGGGCAACCCCTACCACCACACGAGTGTCTCAGGAGAATCAGGGCCAAGGTTACTCTTTTCCAAACCATCCTATCCCAGTCACCCTAGCGCATCTATGACAGCAGCTGGCTCCATCGCCTGAAACAGAGGTAAATGGTATGATCACAAAGGCTATCTTCTAAATAGATCAGGAGGTTCAGATGAGGAAGTGCAGCAAATGCTCATGGTAGAGATGGGAAACCAGCTGGGCAAAAGGGGAGGGGAGTGCAAGGTTAGTACTCCATGCACTACCAAAACCCTCTTACAGCCAACTAGATGACCTGTCATTAGGTAGAGCATATTTATAAATATCCAGTCTTACAGTAGAGATAGAGACCTATTGAAGAACATCCAACAGCTGATTTGCAAGTGTTTTGGAGAAAATCTCCTTAAAAATTCAGTTTGCACTAGATAGAGTTCTGCTGAAATTTAATTTCTGTCATGTCACATTTTTAAATGTGACATCTAAGCTAATTGAAGAAAAAAATTACAATATTTTAAGGTTTTCTGGAAATGGTTGAAATACCTGATTTTAAAACAACTCTGAATTTTATGGTAGTCTTTCAAGGGAAAATGACTTTCCATTTTGCTATATTACCAGCCAAACACTTCTCTTATAGAAAGAATGATTAAATAAAGGTAAACTGTGGAATAGCTAGGAGATTTTTCTGTTCTTGGGTACTTACTCAACAGAAAGAGTTGATGGGAATACTAACTAGATGGAGCTTGAATAAAATTAACAAACAAACTAAAAGTAAGGAAGAGCTTTTCAATTCCAAATTGAGGAGGAAGAAAGGAACTATATTATCTCATGCACCTGCAGTAGCTCTAGTGATCTTCAGCTTTACAAAATCACAATATAAATTACTGTGTAACATCTATGAAGCTGACCCAAGACTCTGGTTTCTGAAGTAGGTGTCACACAAACTCCACTAGAGTTTCTAAAGCAGGGAAGGAAAATTAGAAAAATCAATATTATATTGCCTTAAAATAAAGACTTCTCACCAAAAATATACACAACAAAAACATTACTGGACTGGGAAACATAAGGAAGACTTTTTAATAAAAGTTTATTTAGGAACAATAATTAGAAAGCCAGCAAAAAGTAAGCATATCTTCAGGGAGGAAAGGGACAAAAATCTCATGCTAGTGTTAGATTTTCAAGATTTTTGTAATACCTAGTTAATCAGTAGTTCATTAACTTCTTAAGCCCATGGACTGCCTGTAAAATAAAAAGCTTAGTGCTGAAAACCCCACAAGAACATCTATGCTACTGAATGGCACAGAGCACATTAAAAATATACAAGGCTTTCGATAGAAATCTGCAGTAAAGTCAACTGTTGCACCTTGGAAGGGCTGTACAGTTGCCATGACTTCCATTTATCAGAAATTTAGTACATTAAAAGCAGGATTTATCTGGGTAGCCCAAGACCTGTTTGCACAGTGTTTGGCCAGGGAAGCAGAAGCCACTCTTTGAAAGTGAACTCTTAATGTATTTTATACTCCTGGAGTGTTAAGACCCAGGAAAGATCCCAGGGGTAAGAGAAATTACAGTTCTAGTCTATATATTCCCTAACTATTCAAGTCAGAGCATCTGACCTCTTAAAAATAAGAAGTGACTGATGCTATACCTCAATAAAATAATGAAGTGTCAGTAGCTTCTGTGTTTTGCAGGCTAGTCTACAATTCTTAATGCTTCCTAGTCATTTTGTACAAATCACCACTGGTTCTCTACCATCTGTCTGAGATGCACTAGAAGCTCTATGGAAAAGAAAGTTTAGCAATAACTAAAGAACAAATCTCATTTGGATCCATGTGCAGACTACCTCTAGAACATTATAGTGCTGAAAATAGTTCCTTATCTGCCCTCCAGTTCATAGGGCCAGATGATATGAACTCCTTGTAATAAAAGGCAGGAGAACCCCTAAGGATATTAGTTTGCTGGGAAATAACAATAGAGAAGAAAGAAGCAGTTAGAGTGAAAGATGATGAGCTTGAAAGGGGAGAAATGAAAGAAAAAAGAATGAAATATTTTCAGAAACCAAAATGAGAGCCAAGAAGGGGAAAAAAACAGAAAGAAAACGGAAAGCTACTGAATGACCTTTACTTTTAGCATAGAAAATAAATGTTTCCTTTTATAGTTTCTTGTTAAAATAAGCCCAGTAAGGGCTCATGAATCTTTATACAGTTTTATAGTTTCCCTTTTAGTGAACCATTTCAGTTTTACACACAATTTTATAATGTAACTTTGTAAGAAACCAAACTTACCCTGCAAATGCCATGAGAGCTTCTGTAGCTGCAACTACATACACACAAATTCGAGTAAAAAAGAATTAGTAACTTTTTTTTAATTCACAAAAGAATATCTGCTTTGAAATGGAACTGAAATGATATATCCTAATAGCCTGATAATTAAATCAAAACAGAAAACAGAGTACCCCCCACAACCATAGATGCACACAGCTGCAATCACTATTTTTTAGCAGACACTGGGCCTTTGATCTCCCTTGGCCCTCTTCCATTTCCTAGACAGTACAATCCCAAAGGAATCATTGTCTACCAGATACTTTCCCATCCCTCACTGGCCCTGGACTGCCTGTGTCTGCAGCAATGTCATATTAAAATACAGTGAACATCCTGCCGCAATGTCCTGCTGAAAATGAGAAAGTCAGTGCCTACAAAGTTTTTATCTGACTTGTTCTCCCCCTGGAAATAGACCTCTTACTTCCCAGAAGTCCATAAGTGCTGCTGGACAAGAGGGTGAACATGCTACAAGTCATCTTTCCTCGCAGCTGTACATCAGGGATTGCTTCTGTATGCTGATCCTGAGGAGGCTGTTAGGACCGCAGTGTTCATTAAGTCCTTTCTTATGGAAGACTTTTGCTGATGGTGCCTGAGTGGGCAGGGCTCATTCAGGGTGTAGCTCACAGCCAATCACTTTCAGAATATCTGGAGATTTTTCTGTTTTCCGCATTGTTTACTGGTACCAAAGTGCAAACTCTAATACTAGCACATCAGTCCAGTGGCTTTGATCTGACCTTGACAGTGGCCCTCTAGCCTGGCACATAGGTCACAGCTCTGATACCAAGGCATATTTAGTTCTTTCCCTGAAAACATTTCTTGTTTGTGGAAATGGTTCATTTCTGCCACATGCTCTGCAGTAAACAAGAGCTTCTGCTTTCGGAGATGGCTCAGATGCCCCTCAGCATAGCTCTGGTATTTAATCTTGGCTGCACTATGGTACTTTTCTTGTCTCTGTTGGCTGCTGCACTAATCCGACATTCCTCTGCAGGCAGTGAGGCATGGAGGAGTCATCTTCTTTCCTTACTTACAATTTCAACTATTCCAGTCTGTCTCTGGCATTTTGGGGCAGTTTGTGAGTCTCCATGGTGCATGTTTTTTCTTGCTTTAAAATGTCTTTCCTCCACAAAGATTGTAAACAGCCAGACCAAGTTATGCATGGCTCCAAGATTCATCAGGGAATTCAACTCTGGGTAGTTCCTCCATTCAGAACATCCTCTGCATAGCCCGCATTTCCTGGGAAAATAAATAGATGAACAATAAATAACATTAAAAACACTTAGATCCCAAAGGTTTTGTAGCAATGAGATTCATCTCATGTCCTGCACTTCAGTACTTCTCATCAGACTAGAGCAGAGAAAGGTGGAAGAGAAGGGAAACAGACAGATCCCCTTCCTTCCCCTCCCTATGGCCAGAGAGACAGTTCCTGTCTGCCTCCCTCACAGAGGAGAGGGCAAGCTTACCCACATGAAATGTGGTTGGTATGCAGAGCAGGGCAGGGTCATGGGGTAATAGATCTCTGCCCAGAGTGATAGAAACCCCCCTATAAAATACCTTAATTGGTGATGCACATATTTTAAAGCTGTCTCCAGAACTTCTCTACCCCTTCCGTTTATTAAGCATTTTGACACGTTCAACTCCCTTTGGGTTTTAAGCTCAGTGTTTGAACTCTGATTTTGTCAAGAATTCAGGAGCAGAGAAGAAAACCTAAAGAGATAAATTTCTGTTCCTTGAAGTCAATGCCATACAATGAGAATCCATGTCATATGCCAGGGAATATTACATCTTTTGTTCTCTTTTCATGATAGATACAATGGAGCTTTATCAATGAACTCATACTAGCAATAACTTCTAATAAATACATGGCATATAGCATCTACAAGGAGAAAGAAAACAACTTTAGTGACAGATACAAGACTTTTCATACAATATGTTTCTGGAGGGGTTATTATAAGTGGCAACAGTGGCCTATTCTTCAGTCTCCTACTCTTTAATATACTGAGATTCAGGTCTGGTCTTAAAATTTATGTGTGGCCTTATAAATTACATAGCATATTGAAGCATGCTTATGACATGCTGCCGAATTTATAGCCTGCTGCTGACTATCCCCTAGATGAGCCATCCTAGTCTCTTCCTGCCAGTAGAGGCTCAGGGGAAAGGAAGAATGGACACAGAAAATGCTGACAAGAAACCACAAGGACAGAGAAAAAACAAACCCAGGTGAAAAGCCAAGGATAAGAAGCAAAAGCAGATGATTCTGTTGTGCTTGTCTGTTAAGTTTGCTGAGAGGGAAGACCTTATGGGAAGCTATCCATCTTGACTTCCCTTTCATTAGACGGGTTCTTCTGTTGGCATCGTTCCTCCACAGAACTGCTTACCATTTCCACTGATGTAAAGCCTGCAAGCGCATCTGACATTGCACATTCACATACCACTGGAAGAAGAAGAAGTGCGAAGCAATCCTTGACAGAGAACTGAAATAGCAAAACAGCAAAGGAGAAAAGCCTCGAGCTGCCTATTTACCATCCCTGGTAAATGCTTCAGGTACCATAAGGCTGTGCTCTTTGACTCCACACCGACACAAGACAGGACCAGTTCTATGAGATTAATAGAGTTGTATCAGCATGGGGTCACAACCAAGTCCTCAGGTGTTTCCACTTCAGGATATATTTCCCATTATGATTTCTAAATGTACAGAGATGCAAGTGAATACACATGCACACACTGACATGAACCACTCCTCTGCACTTAGACACTCTGAGGACCAAACGGATGTTCCTCCCCTGAAAATAAAATAGAGGAAAGATAAAGGAATTTGCAACTACTTCAGCAGGTCATGCTATATGTGGTTATTCTTAATGAAAATGTCAAGTACTAGTTCTGCCAACAGTGATATGAAGTGAAAACCTCTTTTCTGAGTCAAACTGCTCAGGACTTACATCTGCATTTTTTCTACCCCAAATTATTCCCTGAAATCAGCCAGCTAAAGTAGCCTCCTGATGTATGTACACTCTCCCTTCTCCCAGAGCTGGAGGTAAACATTCAGAAGTTTTGCTTAGTTTCATTGTCAACCTGAAGAAACATATGAAAACCCCAGAAAGCTTTGAAAACAGGTAATGCTCCCCAGCTGTCAGCTCCGGTGACTGGTCTTTGAGGTCAGTAATAAGTCTCCAGTTTATACTATCGTCTAATACTAATGCAGTTCTAATCCATCTGCCCAGTCCTCCAAGATGACTTCCACTTCTCTGACGTCCAGAGGTCCATTTTTCATTTTCCTAATGGATATGATCCCCATCATCCCAACAATCACCTGCAGTTTTTGCACCTATCTCAGCACAGTTAAGTATCTACAACTGACCCTGATCATTGCAGAATCTGATTGACCCCACACATATTTCTTGGTGACACCCATGTCTTTCACTGGATCCAAATGTCTGCCATTGCTTTCATTCCTGAACATGTTACTGTTTGTCCCAAACAACTGAAAGGAAGTGACTCATGCACCTCACCATCATAGTCCCAGTGTGTGTTACAAGATTCTGTGTCAAGAAGGCTGATGGAAACATTCCCAAGGACACCTTAAAACAAGGGTTGGAGTACCAGATATAGCATGTCTTTATGAAAATAAAGTTAAGATGGATGATAGCAGCAAGCAAGACACTAAAATAGACAGAGACTGATGTAATCGAAAGAAAACCTATTTTCCTGCACAATATTAATTAACAGCATAGTTTTTTTTTACTGGAGGAGTTCAACTAGATTCAATAGTTTGGTCAGAAGAGACTCCAATTCATTTAAAATTATTCTGACAAATGAGTTCTAGTAGATCTGTATTTTGGTTACAAGAAAAAAGCAAAGCAAAAAAAAAACCCAACAATAACACAGGCAGAGGGATTCATCCTTCTAAAAATACATTGAGGATTAAGACTCCTTGTTCTCTGTGGAAAGACAACCAGCCTGGCCTGAGTAAGCAGCAAATTAGTAGGCATTTTAAACCCTGAAATAAAAAACTCACCTTCACTTTTGGAATGACACTGACTGGTGTAGGTCCAGAGGATTGAAGTGAGCAGGTTTTAATATTTTATAAGGTAACAGTGCCTTGGTGAACTACTCCCCATAAAAGAACGTCCGGTATACCATTCCAGGAGGATAAAGACAACCCATCTAGGATAGCTCACATACTTGATGTAAGACAAGAAATATTATCTGGAACAAGTACAGGACAAAAGTAACACAATGAAATTCAGTCATCACAAGATACCAGCTATATAGAATGATATAATTATTTAGATTGGAAAAGGTGTTTAGGGTAATTGAGTCCAATTGTTAGCTAACGTTGCCAAGTGCACCAAACCATGTCCCCAAACACATTTACACATTTTAAAAATATCTCCAGGGATGGTGACTCAACCACTTCCCTGAGCAGCCTGTTCCAATGCTTGACAATGCTTTTGGTTAATAAATTTTTCCTAATGTGCAATCTAAACCTCCCCTGGCACTACTTGAGGCTGTTTCCTCTCATCCTATCCCTTGTTACTCAGGAGAAGGCACCAATACTCACCTTGCTATGACCTCCTTTCAGGTAGT
>JAVSBS010018682.1:59040-71263 GCA_033124195.1 Coracias cyanogaster | reverse complement strand
AGGCTTCCACTACCTCTCTGGGCAGCCTCTTCCAGTCTCTCTTCAGCCTCAGTGAAGAACTTCTTTCTAACATCTAAGCTGAATCTACCCACCTCTAGTTTTGATCCATTCCCCCTAGTCCTACTACTACCTCCTACTACTGGTATGGACGCCTGCATACGGACCACAACATCTCGACATCCTAAGAAGCCCCTCAACAGATTCTTTGTAGGCCCTTTTAAGATATTGGACCCTAAGGAGAGGGCCTAAAGCAAAGCAATGTGCTGGAAAGACGTGTGACTGTCCTGCACAGGGCAGCGGCATGCCAGCTCTCACCTGAGCCAAGTGCTGCTCCTCCGGCCCTTATGGTATGGTTGCTCTGCTAGTCTGTGCCTTCCTCTCTGCTGACATCTCCTTGGAGACCAACAGCCACTGGAGGGTGAAGACAAAGGGCAAGTATGCTGAGAAATCACAAAACTTTAGGTGTTGCTGTGGCTGTTTAAATCTCTCTGTGTCCTTTATTGAAGCTGGTGGCTGCTATGTACAAGGAAGCTGTGTGTATCCCAGGCTCAGGAGAGCTGACAGGGACGGCACGGCATTTGTCCTTCGCGTGCTGCCGAGAGCTGCTTTCTTACTGTGGACAGTCTCCTGTTGCATTGCTTCTGGCAGTTTCTAAGTGTGATTTTAATATCAATAGCTCAGAACAGCTTGCATTACCTGCCTGTTTTGGGCTTGAAAGTCATGTCCCACATTTTCTGTTGCTGCACTTTCTATTTGCAAGATTGGAAGAATGTAAAAAGACTTCCTAGGCACAAATAAGAGACATTAAGAACCACAGAGGATCTTTGAGTATCTCCTGGACAAAAGGAGAGAATAAAATATTCTAACGGAAATTCTAAAATTCTAAAAAATTCTAATGGAAAAATTCAGGGCAGTCCAGTGCAGTCTCATTGGGCCCCTCGTCTGGGCAACTAGAGGAAAAAAACTGAGGCGAGAACTTGTGGATATTTAGTGGTTTCTCTTTGTGATAAGTTTCTCAGAAATAGGGTGAATTTCTGTGTAGAGTGTTTTCTTAACGTATCCTTTAAAGCTGAATTAATATTAGCCTTGTGTCTTGTCTGGGGTGAGTCCCATGAGATGATGCCATCTGACCTTCATCTGCTCCTCCTGTGGCTGGTGCTGGATCTGGAGATGAAGGGGCATGGTGCTGTAAATGCAAATGCTGTTTCCTTTCCAAGGCTGGGAAGGAAAACAGATCAAACATACAGCTCGATTCTGTCTATCTCTTTGAGAGGGGTTGGTGCCTCCATCTGAACTGGATAGCGGAGAGGCTGAGCAGCCCAGCTTATGCGAAACCTCACAAAGGACTATGCTTTCCCATCTCACAGAAAGCTGACCATCCTGCCCACCAGTGTGGTAAAGGAGGCAGCTTCTGGGGCTATCATGACTAAGGCTCAGTGTTCTTTGAAAAAAAGGTAGCATTTTCTTTCTTAGGCCCCTGGTGAAGTCCAAGGTTACTGTGTACATACTGAAAGTTTATTCTGTTGATTTCTCTAGACTGACCTAGGTTCAGCTGTGATTTGATGCTGCAACACTTTGAGGGTGGCTGTTCCTATTCAAAATAGGGAGAGCAGAGCCATTTCCTAGTCGAGCTCTTGACCTCTTGAGGAGAACTGTGAGTCAGAGCTGTGTGCCTTAATGACAGTCAGAATTTTCAGAAATAATTGATACTCCTCAAGGTAGACTTTAAGGAAACATTTCTGAAATCAGATTGAAAACTAGCTTGACAGGAGGTTGAACCGTGTGGCAGTGCTGATGAAATGAAACACGTTTCTGACTTTACCCTTTACCTTTACTTTACCCTTTACCTTTACTTTACCCTGATCCAGGCATTTAAAAAGAGGCATTATTTGCTTGGCTGTGGTGAGAAATCACCTGTGAAGAAAGGCTTAAAGTAGGTCTGGTCTAAGCTGTAACTTACTTGAGCTGAGGGAGCCCTCTCAGACATTTATGCAGTGCGGAGTGTCTGGAGGCATCTCCAATTCCATTGTCAGCTCCTTCTAGTATTGAGTTGCCCCCTCTCCCTGGAGGCCTTTTGAGAGGCAGAACATGGGAGTTCCCTGCAGTCTCCTTCCTCCCTCCCTTTCTGTTACCAGAGGCAAGGACCTGTGCCAAATGAGAGATATCTTAATCACTTAGCTTGTTTAATATTAATGTTTAAATATATACCATATCCTTCAGCTGCTGTAGGGTGGAAACGTCATGAAGTAAAATAGCCATTTTCTACTGCTTCCCTCCAGAGTGTGAAGCACAATTGTAATGCATAGTGCTCTCTTCTGGGCAGTGTACAAAGCCTAAAATGTAATTGCCTCTATCTGTCCATCTCCACATGCATTTTGGTTTTTTTCCAGGTACATAGATCTCTGCCCATTGAGGTTCTTCAGCAGATGGATGCTGGTCTGATTAAAGTGTTGATAACAGGCATTACTAATGGGAGCACAGTGGTAAGTTTCAATTTACTGATTGCAGAAGATGTGGATATCTCCTACATCATCACCACTTTTCGGGATGCCTTTGAACACAACTCCTACTTCACAGTTGACAAAAGCAGTCTCTCCATAAATGGTAAGGAGCAGCTTGTTTTTCAGAACTAGAAAGTTGACAGAGCCTATTATTATGATGTACTTTCTGAGGTGAAAGTGTCTGTATATCAGATGGATGAAAAGCCATTCTCTCCCCTTATCTTGCTCCTGCTTATCCATCCAGATGGATGTTCAGAGAACATCAAAGATGAAATAAGAATTGAGGTACTCCTGACCCAAAAGGACAAAACTAACTGTCTTTTTGTCTATAGCTAGCATTAATTTTGTAGAGAAGAAGATATGGAGACATTCGAAACAGTGGTCACATACTGAAGATTTTACAAGTTACCAGTTGAAACAGGTCCCACACAGACATAACTAGTTCTATTTAAAGTGATTTTTAAACACATTACCCTCTGCTTTGCACTGATAATTTTCCATGAGATAGAAACCCCAAGAAACAAATCAATGAATACATGAATTCTTCTGCATGGGGAGCATGTGTTTTCCTTACACATCTGTGGGTCAGGAGTTCAGGTGAAAGTCCACACTTTACCAAGGCCAGAACAATAGATGATTGTACAGCTTCTTTTCTTTTATGTGTAATTTAAGTTGGTAACAAGAAACATTAGTCTCTTGACTAACTGCTTTTGAAATCTGTTTCACAAGTCGATGTGTTGTCTCTAAAAAAAAAACCCAAGATTTTGCTAATTTGCTATCTAAACTTCTCCTGGAACAACTTGAGGCCATTTCCTCTCATCCTATCACTTGTTACCTGAGAAAAGAGACCGACCCCCACCTCTCTACAACTTCCTTTCAGGTAGTTGTAGGGAGCGAGAAGGTCTCCCCTCAGCCTCCTTTTCTCCATTCTGAACAACCCCAGTTCTCTCAGCTGCTCTTCATAGGACTTGTTTTCTAGACCTTTCACCAGCTTCATTGCCCTTCTTTGGATGCGCTCCAGCACCATAATGTCTTTCTTGTATTGAGGAGCCCAAAACTGAACCCAGTATTCGAGGTGCAGCCTCAACAGTGCTGAGTACAGGGGGACAATCACTTCTCTAGTCCTGATGGCCACGCTATTTCTGATTCAAGCCAGGATATTGTTGGCCTTCTTGGCCACCTGGGCACACTGCTGGCTCATACTCAGCGGCTTGTCAACACTCCCAGGTTCTTTTCCGCCAGACAGCTCTTCAGCCACTCTTCCCCAAGCTTATAGTGTTGTATGAGGTTGTTGTGGCCCACACAACAATGAGATTTCAGTGAGTATCTGCTGAGCATTGTTGGTAGCACAGCTCCTGGAGGTTTTGTCAGTGCTTTGCAGTAGCCCTCTAGGCTGTGCTTCTAGTATCCCACCTCTTCTAGACCCAGCAGCTGCCTGACATGTACAACAGAGTATCACACTTAAGAGGTATAATCCCACTATATCATGATGGTTATGACTATGGTCCAATTTCAGAACCATAGCATTTTCATTTATACACTCTACACCTTTGCCTTTTGCTCAAATATACTCAACAGATTATGATGAGTGCAAAAGCGAAGAAGATGACTGCTCCCCAGATGCATCGTGCCATAACACACTTGGGTTTTACCAATGCAGCTGCAATGAAGGATTTGCTGATGTGCATCCAGAAAGGCCTGGAAGAAGCTGTGAAGGCAAATAAAATATTTATTATTTAATGGCTAACTGAATGCTTAGTGATCTCATCTTTACTGCAGCATGGTCACACTTGCCACAGGTCTTGAAATTTTGCAGGAGATGAATTGGTTTGTTGTTTTCAGGTGGATCATAACAGGAAAAGTCCTGCAGCGGACTTTAAGTATTTCTGACCGTAATACTCTGTCATGAGAGGTTACTATATGAATATTAAATGTTGTCTTTGTAAGGTTCTTTTAATGGTTCTATTTTATCCTATTTTCCATTAAAATTATCTAATTTTAAAGATCTAATAATAGGAGTTACCAAGACTGTTAGTTATTTTCATTAGCAGTAGCAGAGGGGACAGCAGAGATAATAGAGAAGGTAACAGAAAGCACTAGGTACATGATTTGAACTCTGTATGGCAGCAGGGATGAAATGTTGGTATTACAAACTACTTTTTGGTATGAGTCAATTCATTTAGCTTTGTTCTTTCCTTAAATAATTTGTTAGCTGACATATAATGAATCTTTAAGCTCCTAAATTCTTTTAGGCTTCTTCAGTAATTTATATCTGGTTTTGTAACCACACTGATAAGCTAGTCTTTGGCTGGAGTCACAAGGATTTGACAACTGATACCAACCTTTGTTCCGTTTTGTTTAACCAAGAAATTTAGCTTTATGATAATGAGCTTTTGGGAAATTCATCTCTGAAGGAGCTCAGAATTTTCTTTTTCTTCCTCTTATGTTCAAACCAGCAACATTTTAATTTGAGGTTGCTTGGGAAATAGATAGTATATTTATGTACAACCCATTAAAATTATTTAAGAGGATTTTTGCATGATGAGACACGTCCTTTGTGTTTCACTGCATATGGAGCTTATTATCTTGGTACTTTCTAAGTGGTGGATGAATACTTAGGTTGTTTCTACCAGCAAAGAGCCATGGGGTAGCCCCAGAGCCTATGCTGGATGTCAGGTGGTTGACACACATTGATCTCAACCTATGCTTCCCCTATTCCTCCACTTGCTTTCTTCCTGAAACCAGTGAAGATTGCTACTAACACATTTGTTCAACTCCTCACTGTGCCTCTCAAAACACCTATCTGCAAGGTAGTCCTGCTACAAGAGGTTTGTCCTGCTCTTCCTCCAGAATGGGTTTTCCAAAGCACTTAGAGTCATATCTTTTGGGTACCAAGTGGTCACAAATGAGGCCAGGTTTTTTAACCAACTCTGCTCCTGTTTATACTCCCCAACCAGAAGTGTGTAGTTTCCTGTAGTACTATGCAAAAACATCTGAACACCTGCTGAGCAACTTACAGCTGGGGATCTCTTGCAAGCACTGATCTTCCAAAAGCTGTCCATACATGTTTTCCTTGAGCACACTAGTTATTGAATCTCTTCAGGAAATGAAGCACTTTAGCTTTACTCACAGGCACTTTGTGTATCTCTTGGGCTTTTGTTTAAAGAAAGCCACAGCTTTGGCAGTAGGTACAGTGGGTTGAAAAAACAAAAGAAGCCTGTTTCCTGCCAGTAACTGTGAGTTTCCTCCTAAGAGTTTGCCTTTACCTTATGAAATCAATTTGAACCTGTAAATTACAATAGTACCTTTGTTTTTGGCACTCTTCAGCATTTCCTGTCAGCCAGAAGGCAACAGTGATGGATAAGAAACCTGCACACAACACAGTTTTACCTGTGACATCTTTGCAAACTTCAACTCATGTTTCTTCCCCTGCTTCACTGGACTACTCTACTACTGAGCACAAAGCTCTGGAGGACACCACGTTCTCCAGCGTGGTGCTGTCTTCTCTCATCATGGATCCTGTGTCAACTCCTGATATTTCTCCTCAGGCATCTCCTGCCCCCCTTGTTAAACCTGCCCAGAAGGTTTCCATTAAAGATGCAGTGACAGTGTTTTGTGAAATTGAGAAGATTATCCTTGCTGTCCAGAAGAGATTTTTACAGCAGGAGTCTATCCCTGAAACCTCCCTGTACCTGGGGGAGCCTCGCTGCAATGTGACCATCAGCAATGGCACTCACGTTGTGCTGCAGGCAGGCTGGAGCGACTGTAGCACTGAAGTTGAGACCGTAAGTCTTCTGGGCTGGTGAATGAAAAGAAGTCCCAGAGCAATTTTTTGTCTTGGGGGATGAAGGGAGGGGCAATGGCAGATCCTTAGCTAGGAGTAGTTGCTAAAATGTTGGACTAAGAAACTTTTTTTGAGAAAGAAACCCTCTTCTTGTGATGGGAAGTTACCTCTCGATTTGCAACAGGGGGCAAGCAGGAAAGAGAAGGGGAGTCTTTCAAGTTGGGCAGCAAAACTCAAAGGCCTCTCCACACTGAGGGTCACTTCCAATGCCTCTCTGGTTTCCCTTTGCAGCTGACAGAAGCTTCTGGTTTCTTAAAAGCAATTTCATCATTGTATTTAGACAAATACTCCCATTGCTACATGTAGTGGGCACAAAGAGTGATGTCCATCTCTTTGTACCCCAAACCAAAGCCTATGCTCAGGCCATACCAAAGTACAGAAATTCCGTTGTGGAGCAATGATCATTGCAGACTAAGGAAGAGGAAGAAGGCTGGTGGAGGTACAGCAACTAAGATGCTAGAGGTTTAATCTGCTTGATTTTTGCAGCCAGGAGAATGGAGAATATGTAAGTACTTGAAGCTGGTAACAGTAGCTCTGCTATATCCCTAGAAACACTGATGCTTTCTTCTTTCTGTGTTGCAGAACATAACTAACACTGTAGTGAAAACCATCCTTCGGAACGATGATTCTACTCAGGGCGTAATCCACCACTTAAAAGTTGTCAGTCCCATTCACTGTGTGTTTCAAAACGATCTCTTGACTTCCTCTGGATACATTGCAGAAGGGTAAGTAACAACCCTCCATGTGCTGACATCCTGTTGCGTGGCTGAGTGCTACTGCACTGGAAAAATCCCCAGGGATCTTAGCTGTATCCAGTGATGGTACTTGCTATGCTAAGTAGTCTGCCATCCTGCAAGTCCTGTGCTCAGCTGATCCCTGTGATGGACTTCTCTCATACTGCATCTAACGTGTTAATAGATACAACAGTCAACAAGCTTGGTCATTGCCTGGCTAAACCACAGGTGAAAATAAACCTTTGGGAGCTACCGGTGCAGGTTCGGGAGCCAGAATTCCTGAGTTCTCTTTGCCTTTCTGGGCAACCACAGGCAGCAACAACAGTGTTTTCCTGCTTTAATAACATAATGATGTATCTTTTCAACTGATGGAGACATGCAGATCACTATGTGGGTGCTGAGTATGGCAATTTTTAACCCCCACAAATTCTTACATGATCAACTTGGAAAAAAGAGAAGATATATAATGCAAATGCTTCTTTATGGAAGGCCTCATCTTCAAGTAAGATGGAACCAAATCCACTGTTCGTAGAAAATAAAATCCACACTTACAGAAAAGGTGGCAGCACAAGCTTTGCTCTGATGGTGAATGTTCTCGCTTCGTACAAATGCATCTCCTATCTCTTGCCTAGCACCACACTTAAGCTATCTTCACTAAAGCCAGTTTCTGTTTCCTAACTCTCTAGATATTGTATGTTCCTTTCTATCCTTCCACAAAGTCTTTGTCAAGCCTCTTCTCTGAGCTCTATAATTTTCTCATGTCCCTCACTTACTGTTCAGATTTGTCCCTTCTCCTTAATATTTTTGGCTCTTCTCTTCTTCACTAAGCTTTTACTCTCCTTATTTAGAACTTTAAGACAGATCACAGTCTTGCTCCCCGAAAGCGCCACTCAGATATCTCTCTCTGCTCTATTTGTATTGCTAAGACATTCCACTTGCGTTTCCATGCTCCCTACCTTCCTAAGGAAAAACTTGATGCATTGTCAGCCTTTCTTCTTGAACAGTGTCCTAACATACTAGACTGCAGATAACTCTTCACTACTTAACTGTGCAAGAGGTAGAGAAACAGGCACTGATTTACAGAAACACACAGTGAAATTTGTAGTTCTTAAAGGAGGTTAATTTTTGTTTCAGACTTTACACCATCTTTGAAGATTTGCATGGATCCGGACACTTCAGAACAGAAATGCAGTTGTTTATTGGAAACTCACCAATACCAAAAAATTTCACTGTCTCTGCCAGTGATGATGTACTGATTGAAGTGGGGATCCAGAAAGCAGACAGCAAGCTCAAGGTGGTTCTCACTGACTGCTGGGCAACTCCAACGAATAATTCAGTGGATCCCCTCTCATTTACTTTTATCAGCAACAGGTACAGCAATGTCACTTGCAAATAGCATGGTGCCTACATCCGGTGTACTGAAGAAATTGGTATCTTTGGTAGTCAGTAGTGAAAGAATATTGAAAAGCGTGAGCTTTTCCTATTTCTCTGTGGTTCAGATATTACCAACAGCTTATGTGGCTCTCATCGGTGAAGGTGTAGATTAGTTGATTCCTATGTTATGTGACTCACACACAATATTAATACATCCCCTAGTAAAAGAAGATCTGGATCTCTGATCTCACCTTGATGTCATTCATATTTCTTGAGCTCACCCACCAGTTTAAAATACAGGATAGTCCTTTCATTCAGTAACAAAAGCTATTCCTTTTAATATGATGTGCTTTCAATTTGTGTTTGGTGAAGCCAAGCTTAAATCCTTTCTGTCACTCTCTCCCTTCTTTTCCAACTCTCTAACTAGTTTTTGAATCTGCTATTCTATTTGGGTACTGTGAGAATAAAGCAGCAAAGAGCCCCTTATCACCCCTACTTTTTAAAGGAGCCTTATAACCTGAGTTATATGCTATAACCACATGCCTTCTATAGCGCTAGCTGTTATGTATGTTTTTTCTCTTCCTTTTCAGCTGTCCCATCCCAAATACGTTTACCACCCTGCTAGAGAATGGCAATTCAAGCAAAGCACAGTTTAAGATGAAAATTTTTTCCTTTGTCAACAATTCCGTGGTATACTTACACTGCAAAATTCGTATTTGTATGGAGACACCAGGAAGCACCTGCAGGACAGTAAGTGTTTTGCTCCAATTTGTTATTTTTCTCCAGCATGCCATATGCAGCCCTTCTATGGAATTGGAAGAGTAATGTTTCCAAACAGGGTTTAAAATAGCTCTTGAAGTTTTCCTTCATTCTCTGCTGAGAGCAGGGAGGAGTTGGGGAGAACTACAACCACATGGAAGTGTCTGCCTTTATTCCTGTTCCTCATTCTCATAGTTGAAAGTATGGAGCTTGCACAGAAATGGGGAAATAAAAGTTGGGGAATACAAGAACTGAACCTTTCACCTCTGCGTGGTGGCTAGATGGCTAGAAGGCAATGAATTCACAAGAAGATAAGCCTTCCAGAAACATGTCAAGCCAGATGGTCACGTCACAAAAAAGTGAGCACCCATATTGGCAGTGTCAGCAGGAAAGTCTGAGTAAATTAATTTGGGATGATTTTCTGTCCTTTTTTTCCCCTAGAGATTTGCTTCTCCAGGTGACAGTTTAGGTGCCAGGAAAGGAAGCTTGGTGGCATTAAGTTTCCAGGGCTGTGACTCTAATAAAGTTTATTATGTTTTTTTAAAGCCCTATTACTTTTTAAAGCAACAAAGCAAGCGATGTTCTGATAAAAACTTCAGTTTCTAATTGGCTGTGCTCTAAAGCATTGCTTTGTTTCTCTTCACTTCTAAGTGACACTCACTGCTTCATCTAAAAATGTGCTGTTACTGTAGAAATAAGAAAAAAATAGATTTTTCTGATGGCTTTAAAAAAAAAAGAAAAAAAAATATATATAACAGACACACAGGAATTCTCCTCTCCCTCTGCCAATCTTTTTGGCTCTTTTTCTCTCAAGGATGTTTTCATTAGCCATTTGGTGTTTCTCCATTGTTTAACACTTTCCTCTAGCTCTAAATAACTCAGTTTAAGCCCATTATAAAGCAAATGATCTCTTCCTAAAAGATTAAAATTGGCTAGTAGGAGGTACTTGTTTCCTTTCTCAAAGTATAAAGCTTCCTTCAGATTTAAAAAAAAAAAATGGGGCAGGAAACATGACTGACAGATGGAAAGATGCCTCCAGTTTTCACAGCTGAAAAAACCCCAGTGTTAAATCCGTGTATATGAGATATATTATTCTCTGTCCTATGCAAAATTTACCTCCTATGAAAAGTTAGTGAAGACAGTATCTTAGATTGAGATTAAAATGTTATGTGAGAAGCCAAGTGCTAGGCACATCCACAAAGGATGACAGTGACTTTTACAGAGAAGGGAGGGGGAGCTGCAGGAGGTGCAAAGATCAAGGAAAACTGGAGTAAGAACAGAGTATATTTGGAAATAATCTGAGATAGCTGCGAAAGTGCCAAGGGTGTAGGATCTGATCCTCTGATCTGTCTGCTACTCTAGTGAACACAGACTTACTTCAGGGCAGATTTGCTTGAGCTCTTTACCCACAAAATTGAGACTTACATCTTTTATTATTTCTTCTTACCCAGTCTTTTTATTCCTTGTTTCCTTGGCAGAAGAGAGTAAGGTGCTCTAAAGTTTAGAGTAGAAAAATATAGGCTGGGGAGCAATGCAGCAAGAAATCAGTCAGAAGCATGACTTTGAAGAGAAGCGATGTGCCACCACCCTATAGTTGGTGAAACATGGCTGCTTTGTGGCCATGTAGATCAAAAAAATCATTGACATTAGGGAGCAGCAAAGTAACTGTATTGTCTAATGGATCTGCCTAGCTGGGAAAGCAATTTAAAGGTAGGCCAAAGTTGCAAGTACATGGTATTTTTCTGAGGGCTGACCAAGATGAAGACATTGTTGCTGGCAGTGGATTGTAAAGGTTTTTCACTGTGACCAGGCTGGTAACACTAGTGAGACATCCTTGTGTAGACAAGCTGGTAAGACATGCTTGCACTTCCTTGCTTTCTTTTGCTGATTATAGTATGGTACTGCAGTTTCTCTGTTTATTTTTTTTTTAATTTGCACTTCCAGTAGAGACACAATATCTTTTGAATAACCTCAACAGGTCCCATCAGAGACCTTTAGGTTTCAACTTAAAATGAAGAGATAGCAAACTAACTGAACAGTACTACTGAAGGAGTGTGCGGAAGATGAGTATGTTGAGTGTTCTGCAAGTGCTGCTCACTCAAAGCTAAAGCAGTTAATCCCCAACATTTCACAGGGCAGGGGTCCCAAACTAGTAGTTCGCAGATCAGTAGTTCATATGTCACTGAAGAGTTCTGTGTTGCTTCAAAATGACACAGAGATTGGCAGGGGCTGAAAGTTGTCACTGCTTTTGCTGGTGCTGGTTGTATTATCTGCCCTGCCTGCCATGGCAGTAGCAACAGCCAAACAAAAATGGATGCATTATATACATGCATAATCCTAGCATATAGAAATAGTGAGAAGTTTATTCTCCCATAAGGTTTCTCTAAAATAAACAGAAAGTTAATGAAAAGAAAGAGATTGTCTGTGTGAAATGTCTGCTCACAGCAGTGTTTTCCAGTATGACTAATTACAGATTTTATACTGATGTTTCCCTAATGCCATTTATTTTGAGCCTCCATTTGGTGCTCATTTCAGTTTAACAAAGCATAATATTAAGAAACAAAAACCCTAGTGTGTGAGAATAGCACTGGGCTTTCACATACTCATTAGAAGGCTTTGTAGTTTTAATTAGTAAGCCATATTACATGCTGGAGTTTGAACTGATTGTTGCAGAGATGCCATGCGGTTCGATCCCTGAAGACTGGTGAAACCATCGCTATGCACAGAACATCCTGGGGACCCCTGTGTAAATCAGCTGGTGAGTTATGAACAGATGCTTGCAAAAAGGAGACACAGAGTAACTATGCCTTCAGGATTCTTTTTCACTGGCAATGGAACCTGAAGACCTGTGATGAAAGGTTTTCATGCCACTCTGCAAATTTTTCTGGGGTGCAAAGATTCTTACTGAAGCCATGTGGCAGTGTGGAAAAGCGTGTGCCCTCCTTGGTGAAATGACTGTCAGATTGTTGAGGGAATGTAAAAGGGAAGAGGATAAAGCACTTCATGTAGCT
>JAVSBS010018682.1:32698-46820 GCA_033124195.1 Coracias cyanogaster | reverse complement strand
TGCATGGGTGGAGGTAATGGCTCCTTTGTTTCAGGGTGGAAAAATGGGGGACTGGGACCACGAGGCCTCCACCTCGTCTCACACTCCTCTAGCCATCCAGATAACACCAGATATCAATCTAGTGACGGCTGCCATCTCGCCCAGTGCTTGCCACCTCATCCAGTGCTGAGTTTCATGCTTCCAGGCATACAGCTACAGGGTGTATGTAACTTGGACTTTTGTGATTAACTCCTCTTCTCTACAGGAGTCTTGCATTTTTTTCTAGTGCCAACCTTGGGAGATTAATTACTGAGCATTATATATGAAAAACTTCAAGCTTAGTCTAGCATATTTAATTGTGCACTGTATCATACCTGCGCAGTGAGAACATAACATTGTCCACTGGGTTACTCAGCAAAGAATGTGAAAATATGGCTGAACTGGAATTTGGAAAAGGAGTTTCCAACTTTAATTTTCACAGAACAGCTTTTGCAGAGCACAGGACCAAACCAAATGCCACAGCTCTTGTCTATGTCAGTAGGGCACAAGTCAGGAGTAACAGCTGAACAAATACTATTGGCTTCTGGAAGCATTTTCTTTATGTCACAGAAAGATTTTCAGGTGAAAGGTTGTTTGAGGGTACATTTTGCAATCCATTTAAAAATCAGCTGACTTAGTCTCAGAAGATACTAGATAGGCCTGCCAATTTCCCGAGTTTCTCCACATTTGTTCGACTACCTGTTCTCTTTTTCACTCATTTGGCTATAACTGTGACATCTTATTCCTAAACAGACAACTCTGGTGTCTTACAGGTGTATGAGAAGCACACCCTTGTAAAGTTTAGTCACTTCTCTGAAATGACATCTGACTCTCACCTGACCTTTATGAAAGCCAAGGTCAGTATGCCAGGATGCCCGGGCTATAGTCCTTGTCCTGTATCCTGGACTTCTCTTATGAGATAGGACCACTGACTATCCCTCTTCTGGTAAGGTACTATCACTTTTCTGGTACTCCTTAACACAGACCATGGGAGGTGGCATGGGCTTCAACCTGTTTAGTTACTTCTAGATTTGCTGTTTCTAGCACCTCCTCCAAAATTTGTTTCTTAAACTGATATTGGTATTTTCATGGAGTGAGCCATACACATCAGAGAAAGGAACACCTGAGATGGTCTATGCTATTGACTTCCTTCCTTTGTTGTAACCACAATTGGTAATGTCTTCCCATTGACATGAGCAACTGGTATTTGTACCATGTCTTGGTATAGTCCATCTTTGCCTTTACTGCTTGCAATTCCCCAGCAAAGAACCAGTGCCATTCATATTCACTCAACTGCTGCGACTGCCTCAGCTAGTTGTCCCTGGGAGCAAAAGGTGACATACATTGCCTCACAGAAGCCTTAATTCAGGCCTATGCAGGCATCTGCTCCATTATTTCATGTGGCATATTAAACTTGAAATTAAGAGTAAGAAATGCAGTTGAACTTAATGTGATGGTGCCTGGGCTTTTTGAAAGCGAGATGCTGAGTTAAAATGCAGACATATCCCTTCTTTGCTGAGTAGGTGCTAGACATAGATGCTAAGAATACCACAGGCTACCACATTCTTAACAGGTAAACAAAAACCTGTTTTTTCTGTTGTGAACATGTTTAATATTTCCAGCACAAACTGCTTAAAGTATTATCTTTTCTGGCAGACTTGAAAGCTTAATGACTTGGCATGTCTTGGCAGGCTGTATTTATTACCCTGCATAATATGTTATATATTTTTGTACCACAGATACATGTCAATTCTCAGTGTGCGGTTTTAGCTGTCAAAGGGATTTGAAGAGGCATGCACAAGAAACTCATTATTGATAATCTATGCATGATACAGAGGTCACACACAAAACATGTAAAGAGCTTTTAACCTAACTGCCT
Source organism: Coracias cyanogaster (assembly GCA_033124195.1). Lineage (NCBI taxonomy): Eukaryota > Metazoa > Chordata > Aves > Coraciiformes > Coraciidae > Coracias > Coracias cyanogaster. Next base: position 44,923 of record JAVSBS010018682.1, on the reverse strand, counting down.
GATTTGTAACTACCTCTTAAGTCTGTGCCTGTGCTTCTGACCTCAGGAAGGAATTTTTTCACTCATTCCCCCCACCTTTCTCAACCTTTCCCTTTAAAATAGCAATGGATACCATAATGTAGTTGTTCACAATTTGTTGCTGCTTTCGGTTTACTTCCATTTGATAAATACACAATGCCTATTATGACTTTCTCTTTTTTTTTTTTCCTGTGACACATGCCACATTCTATACAACAACATACAGATCAAAGGCCATATCATTTTTTTTTACAGAGCTGGATATTGAGCAATTTCTACTCTTCTTCTAACAGAAATAGCTTCTGTAATACAGATCCTGTTCTGTAGCTTTAAGTCACCCAATTAATTCTTTTCTTACTGCAGCCAGTGGCACAATTTGAGCATTTATGATTGGATGGGTTGAAATGGAAGAGGAAAGGCAGCCCTCTGTAGCACACAGTATGACCTCCAGTAGAAGTGAAGGCCCAGATTTTGGAGGGTGGGTGTAGTGTGAGCCTTCCTTCATGTAGCTTCTGCTGTGCTCTTGAATGTATTTCCTGCTCATCTCCCCATGACATCTCTGGAAAGTATCCCATGGCCTAAAGAGGGTTTGAGGCCTGATGCATTCATGCGATATGTTAGCTTTTCCAACTACTGCAGTCACACATGTGGATGAGCATATGTTTTGCACATTCCCAGATTTATATGCAATAAAACATTTATTCGTCACTGATCTTTAGAGATGACAAAATGACTCATTTTATAGTTCAACTTCTCTGTTGATAACCATCTGGCAAAGCTGTTGACTGTCTGCGTACACTGTTACAGGGAATTTCCCCAGGTTAGGAGAACAAGTTAAGGAGAACTATGAGTGAGCCAACATCAACATTAGCTGTGTCCTTGGTTCTTGTCTTACACTTGTTCATTTTTTTCCAGTGTTGACCAGCTAGAGGGGAAGCAGAAACTTTCTTAACTAAAACTGGAATACATTTACACTTGTACCTTTTTGAGGTATCTTGCTGCATGATTGCATCACTATTAAAAACTGTTTTTTCATTCCTGATTCAAAGCTTTCGCCTGTTTCCTCTTCTCCCCTTTCTCTTGGGGTGGACAGACTCCTCTTCCCCTTCAGCCAATGATACTTTGGCTTAAAATACTTTGAAATACTATAATACTGAGCTCTGGCAAGGCTGGAGCGTAGCTTGTAAATTCACTACATCAGCCAAATGAACCTACCCATGGTGGCAAGTAATTTGGGAGGTAAATCTCATGAGAACTCTCCATAGTTTTCTTCTCTTATCCACAGAGAGATGCTTGGAAAAGCAAAGATTTTATTTGGAGAAAGGGGACCCAAAGCACAACTTCCAGTCTGCATGTGCAGCAAGGGGGTTTACAGAGCAACACTTTGGAGAGAGAAAGGATGCTTTTACGTGTCTGTACGTCAGAGTACAAAACAAAGAGCTTATAATGTGACAAAGACAAATGTTAGCACTCCGGCAGCACTTCAGGGTTTTGTCCTGGTACAGTGCTGTGATACCTTTTAGCCTTGTGACTGGTCTCTGGTAACACTTGGAGGGAAGAGATAGCAAATGACTTTGTCTTCCAGTCTATCACTTTCTAGAGAACACACATCATCTGAACATGACAGTAGGGCATGTTTTGTCCGTAGTCAAGATCTACCCTCTTGTGACTGGAGGATTTGGGCTGTGACTGAGCCATGGTTTCTTCCCAAACATCTTCTCAAGTAGTGTAGCCCTAGTCTTCTCCTTCCTCCCTTATGTGTACCTCCTGCCAATGAAGTGTAGTCAGCCACAACAGGTCACCAGCGTAATGGACAACGGGAAAAGCACTCAACAATCCTGCTGTCAGTCTGTGCCATGAGACACTTACATATGTCTCAGCTTCAGGAGCAAGGAGAAAAAAATATACTGAAGAAAAAGCAAACACAGATTTTCAATGATAAGCTCAGAAATGGCACCTACATTTTTTTCTCTTTAAATGAATGCAGGTTCTGACCTTTGTAGGTTAATTTTATCGACTTACATTAACTTTCAGGTAGTGTTGCTTATTTGGACAGCCCCTATAGTGAAAATTGGAGTCAGGTTTATAAAAATACTTTAAATTAGACAACAAACCCCACAGTTAGCTAAGAAACCTATATAGAAGTATACTTCAAGAGTACTTGTAATATTATTTTTCTTTAAATATAAAGAAAAATGGGTGTGTACTTTTCTGTTACATTTGTATATAAATCTTTCCCCATAAATTTTTTTCACATGCTGTTTGAGTCACTAACAGGGCAAGTGGAAGTTAGGAGGCAGTTTTCACCTCACTATTAGCATGGCAAAGTAAGGTGTGCACTCAGGATCATACAATGAAGGAGAGGCTCCTTCCTTGGCTTGCTTCCCTGTTACCTTTCACCTCACCCACCAGTGTGATTTTCTCCACCCCTCTTACTTAGCAGAGCTGAACAGAGAGCTTTCAGCAGCTTGTTGCAAGAGTAATTCAGAATCATCTGGTTTGTGCAGCCAGTTTTCAATTCTTGAGTCTGAATTCACAGCTCCTTTTGTGTCTTCAACAGTAACTAGAAGAAAAGGTTGATTGGAAGGCTAAACAAATGTTTTTAATAATTTGTGTTACAGTAGAGCAGAGAGGCCAGGTTGCCTGTGGAGTCACTGTGCTTGGTGCTGACGCTTTGTAGGACACAACTATCCCTTCTCCAAAGAGGTTTCAGTGTAAAAAGTGACAGTGGAAGGGATAAGTATTATGCAAAACACCTAACTGCTGATTTAAAAGAGATGTATGCTTATTTTTAAGCCATAGAGTAATAGGTTTCCCATACAGTAATATGTGTCACATAATAGAAAAGGAAGTTACTTATCAACAGCTGGTGTTCCTTGTGGTTTATATTTCATGTGTGTATATAATTACGTATTATCTATGTACTTGTATGCTCAAAGGGCACGTATGTCATAAAGACCTTAGTACTGAGGCTTTTTCATTTCAGCAACTTCTGGGCCCACCTCCCCTTGTTTTCCACACAAAGGGGCATACATCACCCTTCACCCAATCTATTTTGCACCCTGTGGTTTCTGTTCACCTGCAGAAACCTGTTGATCAGACAGACAGATGGTGGAGAATGAGTAATAACTGTGTATATGGGCAACACATCTCTAAGTACTCTAGTTATCAGGAGGTAACTTTTCCTTCCTTTCTTGAGGGAGCATTTATGATTCATTCACACTATAGGTACTCTCTTTTAAATCCATCTGGAGAGGAAGAGTGCATCTCAGAGTCTTTAGCGAAAGGCAATTGCAAGAACTTTCTGTCAAATATTGTCACATTGATAGAGCTCTGAAATGGTGCACTACAGGGTAAGGTGACCTAAAAGTCTAAGTGTCTGTGCCACCCTTGTGCATAGTTACAAGCTTCTGCAAGGAGGCCACAGAAGTATCCTGACCTCTTCTGCAGTGTGCCATGATTGCTCATTATTGATCCAGCTTAGTGATTTCATAGCAAGTGAGTCTATCATCCAGTTTGTCAGTCTGAATAGAGAGATTGGTATCAGTACGGACACAAACAGCCATGAAGATCCTTGAGTGGGTTTCTGTTGAGTAACCAAAGAGCAGTGATCTTCTAACATCCAAGGCCTTCTAACATCCAGATGCCCTGGCTCTGGAGGCACAAACCAGTGAATTATCTGGCTCAGGTGCAACTTTTGGAACTTCAAGGAGATCCTCAAGGAAACCTTGTCTTGAAAGATGACTGTTAGAGGGATTTGCCATTAATACCTGTGATTTGCTTGCTGGAGAAATAAATGCCATGAAATCTGCTTCATTAAGAGAAAACAAAAAATTCAAGAGTGCCTAAGTGCTCTCTGAAAGTGAGGAGCTCTCATTATAACCCCACCTTACCACTGAGAGACTGCTGAGAGTAAACTGATGTCAGACACTTCAGTGTCCATTCTTCCTGCACAGCAGCAGAGCTTTGTTATAGTATAATACATTATAATCTGATAATGGGAGTCTAGAGGCTTGTCTCTACCCAAATCTGATAAGTTAGGAATGGTGGGATCTCGAGTGAAATTTGCATGTCCTGCAAAGAATTCCTCTGTCCACTCTTAGTGCAACAGGATGCCTGTAGAGCCAAGGTTCATAACAGGACTGACAGGAATGCCAGCCTCATTGTTCATAAAATGCCTGAGAGATGGATTCTAGTACGTACTGCAACACAATTTCTGTGTTGTCAGTCATCCAATGAAATCTCCAAAACTTGCATGTATTCAGTGGAATGGCTGTTTTACATCGTAACTGTAACACATGCATTTTAAGGAAGTGGTGCAGCTTTTTTTCTCAACACCAAATGGGATTTTCTTAATACAATAATATAGTATTTTTTCTAAAGCTTCTCTATTTCTGTTCACCTACCACATAGTAAAAATTTCTACCTATAGCTCTCCTCAACTTTCATTCCTATTGTAGAAGTAAATAGGATATATATTTCCCACTAGCCTAGCTTGTAGAGGAACACATAGGCCAGGGGTCCTCAAACTACGGCCCGCGGGCTGGATATGGCCCCCCAGGGTCCTCAATCCGGCCTGCCGGTATTTACAGAACTCCCTGCTCCCCCCACCCGCCAGGGGTTGGGTGGGGAAACCAAGCAGCCGCAGATGACTTCCTGCCACTTAATCCGCACCCCAGCATCCGCAGCCCCCAAGTGAACTGCCAGAGCCCCAGCGTGGCAAAGTTCCTTCGGTCCCTTCTGGCCACCCTTTCCGGACTGCGCGGCCAGGCTCAGGAGGGGGGCGAAGGCATCAGCGAGGTGAGCGACTCCCCAGTTGTTTTTTTCCAAACTATAGTCCGGCCCCTGACAGTGTCTGAGGGACAGTGAACCAGCCCCGTGTTTAAAAGGTTTGAGAACCCCTGACATACGCTGTTGCTTTAATTTTGTTTTTTCATTAGTTTAAGTTTTCTTTCATAAAGAATTATTACTTTTGCTCACTATCAACAAGACAGCTACAGCCTTTTTTTCTAGTCAGGTAGCACTTACATAGAATTATCCCAGGGAAAGCTTGTGCTCTTTTCTCCTTAAATGCAGCAAGTAAATGAAGGCATAGATCAGGTAAACAACAATGTAATAAACATCTTCAAAGGAGTGAGTATATACAGAAATGAGATAATAACTAATTCATATAATTATGCAAATATTATATGTGTTATAACAAGCATTACCCTAAAGGTGTGCACAACATCTATATGAATATACAATCTGACTCTCCCACCCTTTTGCCTATCCTCAGCACCACAACAGAATGTCAATGCCCATTACTGCAAATAGTGACAAAGTTAATTCCATGAGTATGTGCATTATTGAATGCTTCCAGATGCTTTTTACTCCCTGTGAAATAACAGTCCCAAGCTTTGTGGATTTTGAAAAAAATTAATTACCTGTAATGACTGCTGAATGTACTTGGCATGGCAACACAATCCCCTTTTGTACTCTGGAGCTACACAAAAAATGACACTATGCAACACAGGTGTGGGAACAAGGAGTCAGTGACATTTGTGAACAGGGTACAGATAGCTTAACAGCCTTGCCTTGCTACAACCCCCACCAGGACAGCCCATTTTTTAGTGCTCTGCCTAAGTTTGTGAAAGGCATTTCAGCTTAAGGAATGACTTTTGATTTGCCTGTGATGTTGTTCTGGGCCAGCTCAAAGCCATCAAGCTCCTTTCCAGGTTAACATAACTGCAAGGCAAGGGCAATTAGGCTTCAGCTATCCGTGCCTGTTCCAACATTATTTGTGAGGAATCACTCTGCAAGTCAGGTATGGCAACAGCAATGGCTTAGCTGGAATGCAAGTTATTCTTCTAGGGCCTGCCAGAATCAATGGGAGTAAAATGTGACCCATATTCTTTATTTTGTTCAGTTTCAGGATTTAATATAATGGAAGGCTGTTTCCTTGTTATTGTTTTCCTCTGTAGACTCCAGCGGGAGATCAATGACTAAGATTTGTCCCCTGCTGTTATTTCTTTGTGTCTCAGTTCTTTAGAATGCTATTTTCTTTCCTCACTTTCAAATTTGGTCTGATTTGCTCTCCAGAGGGATAATGATTTAATAAATTTCTTACCTACCTTCTGACTTTGGAGATCTGTTCCTCCACCAGCCTTATCTGTCCATAGTTTTCAAAATACACATATACTAAGCTGGCATCTTTATCTAGCAAGGATATACCCAGAATCAGAGAGATCTTATTCTAAGCAAATTTAGCTAATGATCCTTCTCTAAAGCATCAATTACTAAAAAAAAAAAAGTTCAAATTCCTATATGAGCCCTGCAAAGCAAATAAGCCTGAGGAAGTGCAAACCAAGCATCAGGCACAATACCTGAAACTTGTCTTCACATTGTGTATTTGAATCCAGTTATGGCTACAGATCTCCTATTGAATTCCTCAAGTATTTAAGCATTTTGCTGCTTTCTGAAACATTGGTAGTTTAGCAGAAATATTGAATGCCTTGTGCTCGCTATTATTACTATGACTTTGAAAGGTCATGCCAGTTTACTGGCAATGCCATAGGTTCTTCAAGGACCTAGATAACATGCATGGCAACACATTGCTGATAGTGAGGATCACAGCTTCACAAGCCACTGGAGTATTTAAGTATGGAGGAAAAGCCATAAACCCATGTTTACAATCAAGCAGGCAGTGCTAGATTACAGTTTGGCAACAGAGGCTTCAGTCAGGAAAACGTTTCAAGTGTAGAGTGCACAGGACAACAAGACTATCTATGATCACTGGCATATAAAACAGTATTAAAATAATTTAAAATATTAACAACTAGCAGAGCAAACTCCAAGTCCTCCAAGGCAGCGTTGACACTGTCAAAGTTATTTGACTTCAATACCTAAGAATTATGAAACACAACCTTAAAATTTGCATCCCTATGGCCATTGACATTTGAGATTTTCAGAACATTTCACAGACATGATTTGGCTACATTTCATAATACATCTGCCCCAGGGCTTCCTCTAAGCTTAATTTCCCTGATTTTATTAGCAGAGAAACTGAGTGGTTAGATATCTAGCTCAAAGTACTTACACAGAAGAGTTCCTGAAGACTATGAACACCACTACATAGAGGCTAGAAATCTGTCCAATTCTGCCAGCTGTAGCTTTTAAGTGAATGAGTGCAGCAGAGCAATTGGTACTACCAGAGGTGAAGAACTGGTATGTTTAAATTTCAAACACTTGGAAAACTTTCTATTTCCCCGAAGAAAGCTTAAAAGGCAAATAATTGTAAGTGATTAAACAATGTCAGTCACTCTAACCAAATGTTTATCAGGGAGGGGCTCCGTTGCCTTTATGCTATGCTGCAATCCCTATGCAGAGGGATCCAACACAGGCTGTAAGAAGCCTGCTGCATTCCAAGGGTGTTTAAAAAGGGAAAATTTAGCTGCTACACACAGTTGGTGAAGCCAAATGTATAAAGAGAACTGTTGGAAAGAATGCACTTATTTAACACAGCAACTGATTAGCATTTAGTCCATCTAGTTCAGCATTTAGTCCACAGCCAAAAGAGATCCCCACATACCCTTAACATGAGTATTTTTCATTCATGATGGTCTCATCTTCTGATCCTGGTCCTGAAATCTTGTTTGTCTTGCACATGCTAGTGAGACAATAGAAAAGTAATGATTGGAGCATTTCCCTGCAAAAATCAGATAAAAGCTTCAACAAATGTCTTATCTGAACAGAAAGAGGCAACACATTCTCACCAGTGACATCTATGCTTCTAAATAAAAAGTGGATTGGGAGAGAGTTGACTCATTAAGCCTCTGATCTTTCACAGCATTTGACAGTTAGCTCGCTCCCTGGCTCTCTCCAAGACAAGCCTGTTTTCGAAGGATGAGCTCTACACAGTGTAATTTTGAGCCAGCTGTTGTTTCTGGCCTCAGAGAGTAGGAGCAGTCCATAGTTTCTATTGAGCGATATTTGTATTGATGGCGATCTTTTGGCACTTACTTTTCTTTTTTGTTTCCCATTTCTAGAAAAACAGGCTCCTTTTCTTCAAAACCTTGACTTTGTGCATTCTGTGCAGTCACATGAAGCTAATGACAGCTCTTTAGGGAAAAGGCGATAGAAAGCTGGAATCCTGATCCTGGCTGTGGTAGTATTCTCTGCATTGTTTTGTAGCAGAGATAACGCTTTCTAATGAAAGGTGTGTAGGTATGAAAAAGGGTAACCTAAGATGGAGAAAGGTTTTCTTGCATAGTCATTACCTAAATTATGAAAAGAAAATGATCAACATAGAGAAGTCCCTGGCCAAAAACTGCTCCATTGAAGAGTCTTTAACTTTTCTTGCTGGCTTGAGAACAGACCTGTTCAAAAAAATCTGTTTACATGAAAAGAATCTCTCCCTGAGAAGTACACTGATTTCACTCAGAAATCACCTGAGTGAAATTATCACAACTCTTTCCAAAATACCATCAAATAGGTTTTATTTTGCCTTTATAATTTTTCATTTTGGATAACACTGCAATTTAATACAGTTGGGAAATCAGAGAGTTTAAGATAAGAGTCAAACTCAGACCATGCAGCCTTAATGCAATCAAAAGTTTCCTTAAGACTGGAAATGGCTTTTTAGAACATTTTATTTCATGAGTTCTCTGGAGAGTGGTGACATGTTGAGTCCTGAGTCAACATGAGGCAAAAGTTCAAAGCCTTGAAACAATGCAGTGATTACTGCTACTTTTGGAAGCGCTGAGCCAAAAGAATTTTCAAAAATGTGTGGCTGACTTCTATGAAGTAAGGCTGGTAAGAGGTGAACATGAATTATAAAATACCCTTCTTAAAAATATCATAAAACACCATCTGTAGCAAAACGGTACTTATTGACAGAGTTCTTTGTTCCAATATGTAGTAGGCGAAATAAAATAATTGATAGATAGAAAAAGAGTATCAGAGGGTAGATAAAAAGTATCAGAGTTCTGGTTTTGGACTATCTTGGTGGAATAAAATTGTTTCTGCACAGTTTCTGGTTTTGCACCAAGATTTGTTTCATGGAATACACTAAAGCTGCAACATGACATGACAGCTCTGCCAATCACACACCTAGAAGCTGCCAAGAATAGCCACCCCAGCCTCTCCTTCAGCCATATGCTTTATAGTGCTTAGTGGTTGTTTCAAATTCCATGATTCTGTGGCCTCATGGAGAGTCAGTTCAACTGGAAGATACTAATATTTTTAATTTTTAACATCTTAAATTAAATTCATAAAAAATTTTTTTTTTTTAAATGGATCCTTTAAAAAATACAAAAATTTGTTAAAAATAGATAGCTGATAGAGCCACTCTCTTGATCAACTCCCTCTTGTGGCTGCATTTACAAACCAGGCAGCAGGGGAGCATACAGCCCCTTCCAGCAGCAGTTCTGTAGTTCCTCCACACACGATCACCAGGGCTGCAGGCATGTCTTTAGTGAAGTATAGGTGAACCTTAGAGAATAGGAACCTTCTAAAGGTAGCCAGAAGTCCTCCATAGCATAAGGAAAAAAATTCCTTCCTTCTTATCAACTGGATTGTTCAGGGTCCTGCAAGTTAGGAAATTTTTATCTTAGTCATGCTGTGAGTAAATAAATGCCTTCAGTTTGTCCATGTACAAGAAAGGTTTCACAGCAGATAGCTTACATGGTGTGCTAAAATGCAGGTAGCTTTTCAGAGTTATCTCAGTACCTATGTGTACAATATTGATACTGTGGGAGCTACATGGTTCCCGTGTTCCATGAAATGCCCCCTGTACACTGATTTCCTACTGGTGTGAGGGACAGGAATACTCCTGTACTCAGATTGCTTTCTTACCAAATGTAAGGAGGCAAGGAGGAAATCCAGCTTGTTTCAACCAGGTCTTCAGTATGGAAGCTGTGGGAGCAGAACCCTGTTGGAACGTGGTGTGCTGTTCAGGTCTCTGGCCAAGACAGCTCCTTGAATGTCTAGTGCTAATAACACCTAACTTCCTTATACCTGATTAACTTTCAATGCTCCTCAGCATTATTTTTTCTCTGGAATACTTTAAAGCCTCATGGCCAATAAATTTTGAGTGCTCATTTAAACCCATACCCTTCAAATGTTTTTTGACTTCTATGACAAGTAGAAAATACATATAATGTCTCTGCTATTTGGAATCACACCAAACTAAAAATGCATGAATCAGTTGCAAATAGGAAAGTTGTTGAAATTAAAAAATTATCTCTGACACTGAAATTGCAAAATGAGAAGGTAGTTATTCTGGGAGGGTTTTGGACACGGAAGAAACTCACTTCTGTTCATGATTAATGAGAAAACAAACATAAAATAAAAACCTAAGACAGTCCTGAGTTAATATATAATAGGCTGATATTGGAACAAACCCAGTGATTTCCACTGAATAATGCAGCTTAACATTTTTCAGGTGGGCTGAACTCTCTGATATGAGGTTCACGCATTAATTGAAGAGAAAATTCAGTGATAGGGCACTTCTTGCGCAAGTGTAGTTGTAAATGATACAACATGTCAGCCAGAAATATCACTGGCCTGCAGCTAGTACTAAAATATAAAATGAAAACCCATCCCACCAGGAAAAACCTTTTGAGTGACTGCAGAAGGCAGGAGGGTATGAATGTTTGAAATCCATATTGTGGCGTTGCTGTATGGGAACAAGTTGGTTACACAGCTTTTTGTGGAAGATCATAGAAACACAAAATCATAGAATGTGTTGGGTTGGCAGGGACCTTTAAAGGCCATCTAGTCCAACTCCACTACAGTAAGGAGGGACATTACCTAGGTCAGGTTGCTCAGAGCCCCATCAAGCCTGACCTTGAATGACTCCAGGGGTGGGACCTCCACCACCTCCCTGGGCAACCTGTTCCAGTGATCAACCACCCTCATACTAAAGAAATTCTTCCTAAAATCTAACCTAAATCTACCCTTCTCTAGATTAAAGCCATAACCCCTTGTCCTGTTGCTACAGACCCTCAAGAACAGATCTCTGCCTGTCTTCTTATAGGCCCCTTTCAGTATTGGAAGGTTGCTATAAGGTCCCCCTGGAGTCTTCTCTTCTCTAGGCTGAACATCCTCAACTCTCTCAGCCTGTCTTCATAGGAGAGGAGATTCAGCCCTCTAATCATTTTCGTGGCTCTCCTCTGGATACGTTCTAACAGGTCCACCTCCTTCTTGTGTTGGGGGCTCCAAAGCTGGACGCAGTACTCCATGTGAGGTCTCACCAGGGCAGAGTAGAGGAGCAGAATCACCTCTCTTGATCTGCTGGCCACACTTCTTTTGATGCAGCCCAGGGTGCAATTGGCCCTTTGGGCTGCCATTGCGCATTGGTTGCTCATGTCCAGCTTTTTTTTTTTTTTTTAACTGATTTTTTTAACAATGACAGTTATATGGCATCACAGACATTCTTATACACATGGAAAATACAGTTCCTACCTAAAAAACCGCTTTTTCTTTCTCTCCTAACACCCACAGAGCAATATTCATCCTCACCAGCAGTACTGATGTGTTTTTGGAGGTTCTTGGATATGTTAGTTTGGTATACAACATGATAAAAGAAGTTAAAAACAATTTTATCCCCTTTCCTTGAATTGTGATTTCCCCAAGAAATTCCATCTTTGACTAATAATTGGGCAAGTGAGAGTCTGGAAGTGTTTGGTGATAGCTGGCAAAAGGCAGCATTAGAAATCTGAGTACCTCAAAATGAGTTGTTTGTCTGTCAGCATTGAAATAACTAGCATTTCTGCCCAGTATACTGGTGATTCAAGTTGCCTGAGGGGCTTAGATGCCCACAGTAGTTTTATTTTTCTCCCCATTATATTCTTTGGCTTCGTGAAAGATACTGCCTTTGCCAATTCATCTGCCCTCTGTATTTCTTCTAGCTTTGTTCCTTTTTTTGAGAAGCTAAGGCCTTGGTAAACATAGGTTTTTAACAACATAGACTTAAGCAGGTGGAAGTTAATATCCTAAGGGGTTTTTTTCAATGTAAAGTCCAGAGTCTTTGAGCATCTCCCAAAGGATTGCCAAGGTTTTAACAAGTGAAGTCCATGGGATTTCAATCTTGTCATTTCCTTGTGTATCTTCACCTCCTACCTCTAGGTGTAACCTGGGTTTCCTCACAGGCTTTAAAAGATACATGTAAGAAGTAGGTGGTCAGTCAAATTTTGAGTTTATAGGTTGATGAGATGAGCCAAAAGG
>JAVSBS010018682.1:7648-20013 GCA_033124195.1 Coracias cyanogaster | reverse complement strand
AGAGATGCTAGGAGAAAGGTTGGACTTGATGACCCTGGAGGTCCTTTCCAACCATAATGATCCTGTGATTCTGTGATAATATCTTTCCTGAGCATTTTACAATTGGCTTTATTATGTCAACTCACACAGCATCATAATTTCACACTTCTTTGGTAAGGAAGCTGCCTTCATCAAGCTTCAGTGTCAGTTTTCAGCTTTATTTTTAGTCTGACTTTTCTATATAAAGCAAACTTCTTTTGACTTAGGGCTTATCCACCTACTTGGGAGGATTCAAATATACTCAGTGCCTTGCGAAATCTAACAGACTAATCTTGCTTCTGCTGAAATCAGTGGGAGAATGGCTGTTGTCTTAGGGAGTAGGATGCACCCTGAGTAAGATAAGAATGGCTAACAAGTTGTGAAGATTGTGTTGGCTGAGAGATCTGAAGAGGAAGGGATTCAGATCTGAAGGTTTCAGAAGCCACTGCATTAGCCACATGATACACTTCTGTATTATTTGGTATTACTAGTTTCTGTTTTTATCAATTAGTATTATAAAGTCCAAAAATAGATAATAAAATCCAAAAAGCAACGGTGCAGTTACATCCTGGGATTCACCTGTTTACGTTTTTTTTTCCAGATCACCAAGCATTCGCCTGCAGTGTTTTGTTAAAAACCCAGACATTTAATAATACACTTTATAACTCTTATAGTGAAGACTACAAAACCATATCTGAAAGCATCAAAATACAAGTAAGTTGCTGCAATCTTCTTTGTCATCATGAACGAACTAAGAAAAGTTTGCAATTAGCAACATCAGTCTCCCAGATTAATTGTTAAATCAAGATTGTGACAGGAGAAAAAGATAATCCCTCCTTGAAAAAACAGTACAGGAAGCACAAGAATTGTCTTGACTGAAGGACAGAAAGGATGCTGTCCAATGAGGAGGGGTACATTCCCTAAATCAGCCTCAAACTTAAGATATTTTGTGAAAGGCATTTAAAAATTCTTTTATAAGCACAAGAAACATCTCGTTCTGTTTAATTTCTCCCACTTTACTAAACAAAAGCCTGTGAAGATGGAAAAAAGAATAATACTCAAAAATAACATTCCAACACATACTTGGACCTTTACAAGCATGTACTGTTAGTCCAGATCATCGTCAATTTGCTTCACGGCAGCAAATTGTGGGACTGGAGAAACTATCAAGAAATCCATATCAGGGAGGAATTGAGGAAAGAAAGTGGAAGGCTAGAGGCAGCGGGTGAGCCTTTATTGGGTTGACATGCAGAAGCAGCAGTCTGCCACCCAGCTGTCTTTAGTAGGATGTTGAAGAGAAGGACTAATAATATACATGCCTCTCAGGAATCCTGATATATATATAAGATTGTTGGAAAGGTAAAACTACTGTAAGATTGGGGTAGACCACTTTTAAATAGTTAACATAGAAAATTATTTTTAGTGTGATTAGCATACTTTTAAGCTAAGAATTTCTACAGATTTCTAAGTAGTAATTAATTTGTTCTCACAACGCCAACTCAGAGGTAACCTTGTCTTATGACATTTCATGGTTAGCAAATTTAAAAGGCTTCCTCCAACTGCACTGAATGTGGCAGGAATCCCTTTACTGTCTTTTGAAAAGCTTTCATTCAGGCCTCCTGCAACATGTCAGCATGGCTGTTATTAGGCTTTTCTTTAAGAAATGCCAAAACCAAAGAGAGGTTGTACTAACATGACTGAAAATGTAGTCAGCTTCTGTGTTGGATTTTTTTTTACAATTCAGGTATTGAACTATTTCTTTAAAATGCTACAGCACTACCACACTGTAGTTGTAGTTTTGAAATTTTACACTTTCACCTGGATAGGCTGGGTTTCCTCGCTAGACTGTTCATTGTGGTGAGGAAAATAACAGCATTTTTGGAGTCTCTGTAACATGTAGTTTGGGGTGGGGCTTTATCCCACAAAGAAAGATGGAGGTAGACAACTAAGCAGTGACTCAGAACAAGGTTTGTTATAATCTATGAAAAATAGTAATCTTTCAGAGTTTTCAGGTAAAATATCATATTTTTCCACAGCAAGAAGTTAGCTTTTTCTTAGTGGATTGAATCAAACACCTAATTTTCTGTAAAGATGATTCCTGACAGAAATGGTTCAACTAGTCTTACTTACTCCTCCCAGCAGGGAGCACTGCTTGTTCTTGCCCTATATCCACATGAAAGCACGGGGCAAGACTGTACTTTTGGAGATATCAGTGTAAATCTGAAATTGTTCTAATTGATGTAATAGGTTTACACTTCATAGAATGGTTTGGGTTGGAAGGGACCTTAAAGATAATCCAGTTCCAAACCCCTGCCATGGGCAGGGACACCTTCCGCTAGACCAGGTTGCTCAAAGCCCCATCCAGCCTGGTCTTGAACACATCCAGTGTTGAGGCATCCACAACCTCCATGGACAACCTGTTCCGGTGACTCACCACCCTCACAGTGAAAAATTTCTTCCTAATTTCTAATCTAAATCTTCCCTTTTCCAGTTTAAAGCCTTTAGTTTATGCCACAATGATTGTCAGACAAATCAGACACTTCTCTCTCTTTGCATACCTCTTCTATAACATCATAATTTTGAAAATCTGGTGACAAACATGTTTTATCTGTTCTAAACCTCCAATGTCAAGTTTCACACTAGTAGTGTGTGCGTGACCATGCTTGAAGTTTTTCTCTGCATGTTTAAAAAGCTAGGGGACACTGAAGAAAACATTAGAAATTCTAGGTCCACTTTGTAGATTCCAGATTTTATACAGTCATGGCCCCATATGGGTTTGTAGGCTGTGGAGGAGGACAACTAGTTCCAATGCATTATTTATTGATAACTAGCTAAACAGGTTACTGCTTTAGAAGTCAAACTTTGATGCCATAGTTTCAATCACAGACTACGCATTGTTCCAGAATCCTCTCCTTCTGTAAGTTTTTTAGTGGTATAGACAAAAATTAACGTCATTATTCATTTATTTGGTATTCCAAAGCGATTACCATGAAAGAATGATAAATGAGGAAAAACAGCATCCTGGTGTGTGTATGCTGATGCATGCATGATGGGTGCATTCCTGCTCTGCCTCTGTTGACTGGCACCTTTAACAAATATCAATTTCAATTTACACAGGTTGTTAGAGAAATGCGCATTAAACTGAAAGATGACAGCTTCGATATCATTATACTTGGATTCAGACCTGGGAGTGTGATTGTTTATTTTGTTTCTCTACTGCAAAACCAAGAGCCCATCGATGTGAATTTTATGCAGACACAATTAAGTGAAATATTGAAAAGCAAGTTTGGTGACCAAACGGAAATAACTGTAAAATGTAAGTGATGTTGAAACAGCTTCTCTGTGATGGTGTGGGGATTAAAGGGTTGGATCTTCTGCTCTTCACAAAAGCTGATAAATTAACTTCTTTCTTTTAAGAGATTCAGGTATTTCAGATAACTTATTTAAACATTCACAGAACACATATTCCAGATATCATGTCGATTATGGATCTATTTTAAAGAGCCACTACAAATACCTAGTTCCAGACTCAGAAGATGGGTTCTCTTCATATAGAAGGAGGGCTAGGTGAGCTTCTTGTTGCAGTATGTATCACCTTTTTACCCTCCATGCTGATCCTAAAAGATTGGCTTCCAGTGGAGAAGGGGATGAGGAAGATCCTGTGTCTCTCTGGATAGAGATGTGATGGAAGGGTTCACCTCTCCTGTTGGACAGCCCTCAAAAACCTTTGGTCCCTGGCAGAGGTGACATGGACTTAGCAACACAAAGTACTGCAGAGAGGCTGAAAGGGAAAGTAGAAATTGTGTAGAAGGATATTAATCCAAAATACACTGTCATGCTCATGGTAGTGGTAATGCGCTTATTGCCTTGAGCTCCTGAGAGCTGGGGGCTTGTCATGCAATAAAGGTGCTCCTTCTGCCACAGTTAATATCCTGTGCTTAATTATAGTGCTGCCTAGCACTCTAATTAAGTCTATGTGCCTTTCCACATTACTACACATGTGCTACAGGCCCTTCATTGTCTTTATCTGGCAGTCAAGAAGCTTTCTGGTCTGGGTCTATCAGTTTAGAGACTTTTGTTTTGGTGGACTGTCTTGTAGAACAAGACATGGGTAGGTGTGAGTACAGCTGGCAGACTAGGTCCTCATTAATTTCACAAAGTTTCTTGTGAAAGTATAAGGAGAACTGTGAGAGCTGAATTATGTACAGCTCCATTTCATGGCCCCTTTTCACATGTTGGAGTGACTCTTTTTTGAGGAACAGATTGGAGTTCTCTTCTCCCAGAACCTTCTAGATACTTTCCAACAAGCAAATCCTCAGAGCTTCTGATTATAGATCACAAGGACCTTCAGGCAGAGAGGTGTCCACAAAATTTTCTAGCTGACAAATCTTTGCTACCTAGAAAAACATTTTGAATACTATTCAAAAGTTTCAAAGCTGCCAAAAAGTAAAATGCAGCTGTCACTTAGGGCTCTAAGCTTTCTTACACCTACTTTTTACTGTTTCTAGCTAACATTTCTAAAATGTGTTTTAAATTTCCAGCTCTGTCCACTCAGTCATCAACTGAAACAAATTCCGGCTGGAAAGTGGCAGTGATTGTCCTTGGAGTTTTACTTGGAGTTGCATTACTGCTGCTTCTTCTGATAACATTGGTTTACATCTATATGAAGAAAAGATCGGGTGAATACATGGTTGAACCCAGAGGACTCCTGGGAAATTTTGCCTACAAGCACTGATGCTTGTAAGCCATCAGCTTTATTTACATACTTATGGATAAGAGGAAAAAAATAATGTATTTGTCTTAAAATTCTATGTTAATTGTTTATATTAAGATAACCTTACCCCTTCCTTCCCACATGTGACAAATGTATAGCATGCTAAACATAAGTATGGTTTAACAGCAAGTCAGTAATTGTGTAGCCTTAACATATTACTACATGGGGGAAAGACAGACAAAAAACTTAATCTGAGATGAAGCATTTCTCATCTATTTTTGCCTGTCAAAATGGTTGGTTGGGCAAGGGTGTGTCATATAGTGACATTTTGCCTTGCTCTTGAGAATCCCAAAGTAGAGTCTGTTAAAAGCAACCTGCAGGATCCTGTAGCATTGGGCCAGACCTCGTGCTTTAGAGCAATGAAAAGAAATGGCCTTTATCTATTTTCACTGCTCTTAGCTGCAGTCCTAGTGCAGCTACAGCATGCTTCTCCTGAGGTTTACTTTTTCTGCTTGGAACATGTTGTTGAACAAATGATAAAAGGCAGTATATTGCTGTACATATTTTCAGTGGGATTTATGTATTTAATCTCAAAGTAGTTCTCCCTGTGTTTGTGTACTTTGTTTGTATGCCTATGCTAGGCACTCATGCTGAGGCACTGAATATCCTGTGATGTTGAGGCCCTGGCTCATGCTCCACAAACAGTTCAGGGCCTTTGTCCTTGCAGACATTATGGTTAGCTGGCACGTGTTAGAGTAAGGAAGTGTCCAGAACTGTAGCATGTTGTGGAGACACCAGCAGATAAAGGATCTCAGCAGAGTTGTGGTACACAAGCAGCTCTGCTGTCATTTGGGTGCAGCCAGTGTTAATTTTTTTTATACCTCCTTTCCTTCACTACAGTATGGGTCCTGGAGGAACCCTGCTGAGAATCCTGGCTAAGCAGAAGGGTGAAGCCAGTTTATGCACTGGCCTTACTGCAGAAAGGCTGATTTAGTTCAGGCTGTATCGTCAGCCTGGTGAGGGAAGTCACATCCAGCCTTGCTCCTCTGTCCTTGGCTTAGCAGCAGTATCACTGTGTCAGATCAATGGATTGGGCTAGTTGAGAAGGGAAGGCTGTGTGACTACCCAGGGTGTCTTTGCACATAGTATTGTGTTGGTAGTTTATGTTCCTGTCTGGAATTTTTTTTTTTTTTTTGCAAAGATGTATGAAAGAGGGGTCTTGCATGTCTTGCTCTCCCTTTCCTTCCATGTAGTATCAGCTTGGCTGCCCTTCTGCTTAGGTCTGGGGTGTGGAGTCACAGCCAGCCTCACTGATGGAAAATCAGTGTGATTAATAGTTGTTAAATTTACTTTATGTGGGTTTTAAATGTAGCTAGGTCTGGTGCTATATTCACTGAGCAGTCACTTTACAATGTATTTTGTCAGTAAATAAGGCTTTCCAGTGAGCTATGTGTTGAAAATACAGGTGAGCACTCTTGCTTATGTTAATATTGTTTTCTTTCATTTTTGGGGGGTCTACTTTGAATAGAAAACTCTCATTGTTAGTAAACCTTTCTGATACCCCTGCAGTAATGTTGAAATAAAGACCATGTACAGCAGGCTTGTACTATGGAATCCTGGGACTTGTTCGTGCAAGATATATTTAAACTCTTTGAAGAAAAGTGGTATTTTAAATAATTTTCTCAAAAATACTTTGAAAATAAAATCTCTATTTTTACAATTTCGTATTCTGAAGACATCTGCTGTTCTTATTTTGTCATGTAATTTGGAGCCTCTTCTACCTGCTGGGGAGGTCGGAGTGGGAAGGTGACCAGTACTATCAGCGACAGAGCTAACCTTGGAGCACTATGTGATTACACAGGGGCATGATCTCTTTGAGATAGATTAAACAAGAGAAGCTAGATCTAATGGATCTAGCCTTATTTTCCCCCCTACTCCAATTAAATTCCCCCTACTGCCATGTTGTGGTGTCTAGACTCTGAGAGCTCTCTGAAAGTGACAGCAGGAGTAGCGAGCTCTCCCCTTTCCACAGAGGATGACTTCCTCACTTCCTTGCAGTGTTCAGACGGGTATGTGCACATTCTCTACTCAGAGAGATGCAGGCCCAACAAGTGGGACAGAGAAATAAATGGCTGGTGGTGAGATACTCAAAGGTATCTCGGTAGCTGTCTCCTGTCGATATCAGTGGGATTTAAGCCACCCCAACATCGTTGTGAGTCAGGGTTTATATGACTGAGGAAAGGCACTTGCCTGTTTTTTTTTCCCCCGGAACAGACTGACAATATTACCCAGAGGAACTGGAGCTGCTCCGGCTTCAAGAGCACTTCAGTGACCTCAGTATACTTGAGACCGCTGAGCTTCTCTTTGGAAGCATCTGCATCAAGTTTAGTTGCAATTGGCCAACATTTGCAAAAGTTTCTCAGAAGGTCAACATCTGAATAGACAGATAGGCTGGTGGACCGATTGTCAGCTCAGTCACACAAGTCTCTTTAGACACGTAAACTAAATACCTAGCTAAACATTAGTTTGGGAGCTATACAGTGCCCCAAAACTTCTCAAATACACCTCCTATGATGGGGATCTTTTATGTGATTGGGAGCAGGGCTGCTATGGAGCCTGTTGGCCAGTCTGTGAGAGGAACCAAGCCAACAAGGGTTACTTGGACCATCATCTTCTGGGATGTAATACCACACCTGGCCCTTGGGTGCTGCTGCTGTTTCCCATCTGAGAAGCAACCTGGAGCTCTCCTGCCTCATATTTCACTGAAGTCTGATATAATTGCCTCAGCCCTCTGTATATGCTTTATCACTTCACTCTGATAGAGGCTGTTAGTCTGTCACCAGGGTCTATCAAACAGGAGGAGAGAAAGGATATTCTGCAGAAAGGAGGAAGGTTCTGGGACAACTCATCTGTGGGACTGATGGGATTTCCAGCCTAGGGGGATCCTCTACAAAACAGTAAAAATTAGAGGCAAGTTGCTTAAGCTCATAAATGTGGAAGAAAATAAACTAAGGAAAAAGTGGAAATTTTAAAATGTTAGAAAGCATATATTGTAGGACAGCATGAAATACATGTTTGTAAGTAAGAACAGTGACCAGCACATACCAACCATAGCTTAATATATAGCCCATTTTTTTTGTAGGCAGGAAGAATGTCGCCAGATAACAATTTGCTTATGTGAACATCTGCAAGATGTGCCCTCTTAGTTTTTGAGCTGGCATTCAAATGAAAGTATCAGATAAGGTTCGCCACATCTGTTAAACCTCTCCCGTTTTGCAACAATTCCAAAACTTGGATGTTCCCTTTCTTGACAGTGGTAGCCTTCTAGCCTCTGAAGGGGCTCACAACATGCTATTTTTCCCATGAGTGTCAGTAGTAGTATAAGTATCTAGAGAACTATTTCAGCTTGTTATGTAGAGAACTGCTATGTCAGCTCAGAAGATAAGACCCAGCTAACCCAGTATTCCAGCTCCAACATCTTCCAGATAACGGGCATTCTCTCTCTTTTGTGGGTCTCATCCTATGGTGGGTGGTACAAGACTCTGCTGTTCACCTTTTTAGCTAGCTACTAAGTGCTAGTCACTTAAGCTACGGTTCCCTTCATGCATGCTGTGATCAAGGCTAAGGTCTTAAGAAATATTGTCCTCTGTTCTTATTGAAGCCAATAGCAATCTGCCAGCTGACTTCCTAGTAAGATGGAGGCCCCAGCCAGCCCCTGGCCTTTGTCATGTCATGACATGGCTCTGGAACTGATGAGATGAGACTTAAGTCTTCTGTTGATTTTTAAATAATTTCCCTTTTCCACAATGGATTATTCCAGTTGCTATCAATAACCAAAAGCTTTGCTCCAGCTTCATGAGTAAGTTATTAGATGTGATGAAAATCATAGTGCTACGAAACCAGGACCATACTCAGCTGCTGCGCTGCACTCGCATGGGCACAGGCAGTTTGGGACTGGATCCAGTCATGTCATGTAAGAGCAGGTTGTGCAGCCACTGTCTTCTCTTCAGTTGGGATTATGTGGGCTATGCTATGAATTTCCCTCAATGCCCTTGTCACTGTAGACTCGTGATGGAGAGTGGGAACTACACCTTCATTAAAAGGGAGGAGCAAAGCAATAGGACATGCTCTCAGACTGAACAAAAGAGGCCTGGGAAACACCAGGAATGTCATCTCTCTCCTGTTCTCCTCTAGCCTGTGAGTCAGGTGCCAGAAGAACAGAAGGAACTGGCTGATGAACACAGGGAAGTCAGCAGGTCAGATGTTCCCTCTGCAGACAGCTGGCTCCACTGTGTGCTGAAATAGACACTGAAGTGAGACACTAAAGGTGCTCCAGTTAGACAAAATAACCACAAGAGGGGTCAAAGTTGCAGATGGTCTAAGACAACAGCATAGTGATGTGCCTTATGCAAGCTTACCTGCTTGCTTACCTCTTCCCAAACGGCAAGAAAATGCTGTAGGACTTCAGGATATCCTAACTATATATTGACTTATAAACCAAGAAGTGCATGCATGGACCTGGCATGGCCTCGAAAAATGAAATACAGGATTTGTGTCTAGATAGGACCTTTGCAGCTGGTGCCAGGAAGCATGCACAAGCTGCAGAGACATCAGAGAGCCAGTCCCTCAGGCCTCCATTACCCACATGTGACACAGCCTGGCTTGTCAAGGGACTGTGGCTAGTCCTTATGATTGACTTAAAACACTCGCTGACATCTGCTTTGAAGTGCAATAATGTGGAAATAATCAAGCCATAGAAATATTACCCTTGGTAATCCAAACAGAGTTTTATCCCGCACCATTTTTACTCATCTTTATGAGAGCTGTGTTGTCCCAAGACATTGCTTTCTGGGGACCCAAATGAAAAATATACCTGTTGAGCTATCACTAACTGGATCAAGCTGGTGCATCTGCTTGCTGGAAACCTGTTTCCCACTTCAGGAGCAGGGCCAGACAGCACTGCTGCTGAAAAGAGGTTGGTCTTGAACACTCTTGCTGTAAAAACAAGACCATTGGTCAATTGTTTCCAGTGTTAACTGGTTGTTTAAAGGACTTGGTTTCCAAACATTTGAGAAATTTAGGGCTGTGCTCAACTTGTGGTTAGAAAGCTTGCAGTGAGAAACTGGGATCTAGCCAGCTCACATCCACTTGGCTGTCTCATGGCTCCAGTTAAAATTTGCCTGGAGCAACTGAGGTGCTGTAGGTCATATCTCTTAATTATTCTTGTTGCCTGGGGGACATCTGATCTTCGCATGGTTGAATATACATGAAATTGTGCTAGAAATTGTAGCAGTAACAGGTGTTTTCATTCATAGAAACATAAGATTTTGTTACTGGTGTTGTAAATGCCCTGTTCTAAGATCATCGTGATCCTGTGCTGGCCGAAACATCAATGCAGGTTACTCGGGATTGTAAACAACTCAGGATGCTTTTAGGAAGACTTGGTCCTGCCAGGGGTTTGAGGCATTGCCTACATGACCACTCAAGTCAAGACAAGTTCAGCTTACTTTCCTGCGGTTCTATGCTTTTCCAGTTTGGGTCAAGTTGTTGCAGTGAGCAAGTGCAGCTGTGTGATCCCATAAGAGATGCTCACCATCAAGCAGAAAAATCTACGGGGCTAATTAGTAAAGGGTGTGTGTTTGTGGACTCCCAAGCTCCTTTAGTGGAAATTATTCCCTCTCCTACACTTCCAGCTTCATAAAGAAAAGGGTTTTTAAAATAATTTTGAGACTGGATGAGCATAACACTACATCCGAGATTCCAAAAATTTTGTTAATACCTTGATTAGACATGGATGGAAAAATACTCTGTTATGAAAGTATCAGGTAAGAAAATGCTGCACTATGCAGCAGTAGCCACCAGATGGTGCTCCCTGTACCTGTATCAGCTGCTCTAAGACCTGTTCGCAACAAACTCTTCAATAATTCCCGAATTTTTGGCTCAGTTTGCGGCACAGGGCAACCTGGAAACTAATTTCACTTTCAATGGCCTTTGCAATGCTTAAGTGCACTTCAATAGCTACCCAAGTGTCTTCTTTTCCAGCACATGAGGTGACATGAGTTGAGAAATGAACACATTTAATCACTGTGAAGAGATGACAGGGATCTAAGAGGTGCTGGACAGGCAATGGGAGCTCCTGCTACCCTGCAGGTCACCTTGTCTGTGCCCTGGCAGCAGACTCTGTGGCCGTGCTGTTATGGGCACGAAGAGCCATGCAGCTCTCTGGTTACACATGCAGCTAAGGTCATGGGGGAATTACAGTCAAAAAAGGAAAGGATAAAGGTGTCTGTGGGAATCTGAGTGTGATCCTACCTGTCTCTTTGAGCGCCTAAATACCAGCTTGAAGCATAGCCCTGAAATCTATGAAAACACTCCAAGGAAAAGGTTTTGATTTGTCTCCTCCTGACACACCTTTTTTGCTTGCTTTCGTATGTTCTGGGCTGGTGCAAGGTGAAGTGAGAACAGAGGCCACACGTAAGCAATGTGTGAAGCCAGAGCAGCGGTCAGGGAGCAAGGAGCAGTCACTTGCTGATTGAGGCAAGGGAGTGATGTGTGTGTTGGTCTTCGCCACTGCTCTTGTGGCAATGCAAATTGCTAACTTGCTGTCACTGTGGTCCAGTATTGATAGCAGCGCCTAAACTTTTATTTGTCTCATTGCAGCAACAAACACCCTATTCTTCTGATTGAAAGGTTAATTGTCCATCAAGTACATGCAAAATCTTAATTTGATTTCTCTTCTCACATTTAGAATGCTGACACAGCATATGGACTCTTTATCTTTTCAGCTGTTCCTCGTGGAAATTTTTACATTGGATTCACTGAATCAGCAACTTAAGTAAATTAATATTATAAAAAAGATAATTTTACGAGCATGGCCAAATTATCTATGAAAAAAACACCCTATGAATCAAAAAATAATTAAATATTAGCTCTCAGCTAATTAAAAAATATGTGTGATATTCCAACTGTCATTTTCCTTAACTGTCACTAAGGTCATTTCATGTGTCTAATCGCTCCTCTTGTCTAAGGAAATGGATAGCTGCAGAGTGCCAGCTATCAGTGAGCTTCCTTGCTCTTGACTATCAAAAGCCTGAATATCGTGGCATTAGTTTTTAAATATTAATTAGTGTTTAAGGAAAAGAGCTTTTTCCTTCACTTCTGCTGAATGGTGCCTAAATCCGTGACTGGTACTCACTGAAGTCACCCCTGGACCAAGGAAATAAGAATTCATGACCGGTAATACCTAGCAGCAGGAGGCTACCTGCTTGCCTTGGGTTTGTCACTGCTGAGCCACTCAGCCTATAGGGTAAGTAATATGCTATGGCCCTATAGGCATGTGCTAGTGAACTGCCCTATAGGGACATATATACAGGGTTGGTATAATCTCTTGGCTCTCATTTCTGTCTTTCCAGAAGAATTGGACTCAGGAAGAGCAGCTCACCTGTGGCCAGGGTGGGGACTGGGTGTTGCCCCCTAGCAGGGCTGTCTGGGCGGAGTGAGCTCTCCCTACAGGAACCACGGCTTTGTCCCTTTCCAGAGAGGCAGCTATATTTGCTCTGTGAGGTTGTGACAAGGATGAGGCCATTTGTCTTGCATTGCATTGGCCTCTGCTGTCAACAAAGAAAAACGAGCA